>VYZM01016283.1:1003659-1111025 GCA_013398915.1 Dromas ardeola | reverse complement strand
TTAGAAGAGCACTAAAAACACTGATTCACTCTGCTGTGATCAAGCACCAGGTACTCAAAGCAACATGAGGGGGAGAAACTAATAAACTCAGTGTGTGGGGGGAGCTTTTTGTGTTGGGTTTTCCTTGCCTGTTTTTATTTTGCTGGCTGCAGAGTGAACAATCGGACTCCTCTTCCCCTTCTCCTGTAAATTCAGTTGATTACCAGTGGTTTTCTATTTGTTTACAGGAGTTGCTAACTTTGTTTCTATGGCTGCTCACATCAGGACTTTTTATACGTGTGACATTAGCCACAGTCCATGGTGGTTTTTTTTTGTTGTGCAGTTTGTTTTGTTTTGTTTTTTTCAATATTTCATCTCTGCTGTCTATGTTAAGTTTGTGTTGTCAGTGAAGTAAGTGTGAGAAGTGATGGGGTTTGTCTTCACGCAGCTGTTTGGAGCCCAGGGAGAAAAAGCATGGTTTTGGTGGGTGGGTTTGTGGGGCGTCATGTGTAGCTGTCAGAGCCGGGACACCACAAACTGGGAGTAACAGCACTTTTGGTGCTGGTGGGAATCAGCGTACTCTACATCTGTGCTTTTGGAGTGAGGTGCCAAGACTTTTTCCGGGTAACCAGTACAGCAGTGCCTACCTAGAACGGATGAAACGAATAAGCGCTTGCTCTTTGCACGTTCCTAAGAGTGGAAAAGGTAGGCCATTTACTTTCTATCCCGTAGGTATTGAGTTCAAACAATTGAATGGACTAACATTGTCGATGTTCACTTGATCTCCTTTCAAACATGTTTAACTCTTTCCCCATAGACTCTTGTTAAAAAAGAGTAGGTTTGCGCTGTGCGGGTTTAAGGCGTTAACGTTGTGTGCAGTTCATATGGCTGCTGAAATAAGAGAGTATTACGTGGCATTATTGTTGAGAAATGGGAATTAAGGAGCAGGAGGCAGCAGGTCTCTGGAGGGAGGGAGGATGGTGAGATGGGTCTGGTAAGAGTGTGGGTATGATGACAGTTTGGAAGTGCAGTTGCTTTGACACTTGTGTGTAAGCTCCCCTCTGAAATCCTCAAATTCTAACACACCTATGAGATACACCATGAGTTACAAAAAATCAGGACTGTAAGCAAAAGCATGATGCTTTGTTGTTTGTTTTATAATTGTCTGTCTTCTCTTTTTTTAAAGTTATTGCCCCTTAATGGGAGGTGCAGGTCTTAAGTGATTTGCCTTTGCTAAATGTCACATAAAGCACACCGTGAAACTGTATTTGTGAGTGGAAGCGTATAGTGAGATTTTACTTAATGCAGGGATGCAGTAATGGCCAATTTTCAAGACCTTTTTGACCCAAGAGGATTTTGATAGGTTGAAGAAAAAAAATGATGTACATAGGGGAGGGCAGAGAGAGAAGGAAAGAGTAGATATAAAAGAAAGAGAATGCTGAAATTGTGGGTTTTTGTCTTCCCTCCTCCCACCACCTTTTCCCTAACACATGTTTAGTATTGTTTTATATGTCTGGAGGGTTCTTGTGGGTCAGGAGCACTGTGTGTCCCTGCGTATGTGTTCTCTGTGTTTACATATGACAGATTGCCCCTTTAGAGATCACCGAGATGGCTTTTAGTAAATTATCTATCTTTATGGTACTTCGCCCTTTCTGTCTCTGTGCACGCATGTAGCACAAATATGCTGGTTTCCTTGTGAAGGGGCACAATGATGTCTTTTTGTTTTACCTGCTTTCAGTGTTGCAGAGAGATTCATGTCCCCCAAACATGAGGGTCCACGTCTCAACATCCCCAGAATAAATATGTTGATGTATGGTCATCAGCAGTGGCTTGAAGTAACTGAATCCTGTTACCTGCATAGTACCTGAAAAAAAGAATTAGAATGCATGCAATTCCTCTTGAGTAAATTATTGCCAAATAATTGCTTATGGACTAACCTTATACAGAAACCAGAGAAATTTGTTTTCTTCTTACTCAATAAAAGGTGTTTTAGGTGTCTATGAAAAAGAGAAGCAAGTGGGAATACCTGTTCACATACTGCGGACTATAGGTACCTTTCAAAAACCTTCCTAGGATACAGAGCACAAAAAAAACTTACCTGGATTTTTTTTTTTTCAGTTGACATCTATTTGCAATGCCTATTTAGAATGAAAGAAATTTAGAAATCTGCCTTAACTGGAAAAAGTTGCATACACAAGGCTTACATGAGTCATGTTGAGATATGCTGGCAATGTTTTACTAAGGATCTATTTAGACTAGGTGAGCTATATATTAAATGAAACTATTGGAATATGAAATACCTTGTGGAGTTTGGAAGGACTATTTCCTGTCTTACGCACCTGGTATGGCTGCAAGTAGTTATAAAGTAACAAAACTTAATATTATTTCTAAACAACATAAAACAGAACCCTCTGTGGGTTTATGCTGCCTGGGATGTGAAAGCTATAGGAGCTGAGCTTTGCATATGCCGTACTTTGCTGAAGAAAATAGGGTTATGAGGAAGATGGAAAGCACCCTGAAAGAGCTGACGTTGTCTGAGACAGGAGAGTGTTTCCAGGAAGATGCTCCTATATTTTTTTCCCCCCACCTATTGTGTAGAGTTTTGTCCATGTGCAAAAGCGTGCTTTCTGAAGTCGGAACCCATCCTCATGAAAGCTGCTGCCACACCAGTAAATTCAGTCAGCTTTGTCCCTTACTCTTTGCTATACGTTTGCATTGGGCTTGGGATTTTTTTCCAGAGGAAGCTGAGAGCTGATTCTCCGCGGGCTCGCACGCACGCGGTGGAAGCGACTGCAGATCGCTGATGCCACCCTGCAGCGAGAACCTGTACGGGGCTGCCAAAGTGCAGGAGAAAGGCGGGAGGAGCAACTCCATCTCTCCAAGCAGGAGCTGTGCAGGTTATTGCAGCCCGTGGGGGATTCGGTCTCTGTCTGCTCGCTGCCAGTTCAGTGCTTGTTCTGGTCCTAGGAACACAAAAACACCTCTGTCACCCCTGTCTGTTCTTTCTCTCTGGGTGGAAGGGCAGAGGGGGAAAGGGGTTACAAGCTTTGTGTATTTTTTAGGTAATTTTAAGAAGTATATTTAGATTTTTTTTTTTTTTAATAGGAGCTGATAGTAACTGAAATGGAGAAGTCTCAAAGGTGCTCGTGATCTTTTATCTTACGCTGGTTCTGTGCAATTCTTCTCTTCACCATGCAAAGCTTTACTAACTGTTTTCCTATTGCTAATTGTGATACAGCAATAATGATAAAAAAAATATTTTCATGTGTGTCAGTAAACACTAGACTTCAAACTTGTGCATTCGGGACAAGCTAAAATTACTTGCAGTGCGGCCAAGCAACTGATGAATCTGTAAATAGTTTCAAATTAAATGGTTCATATAGCTATTTTTGTATTTTTGAAGTGACCTTTCACTTTTGTACAATAGGTGTCTCACTATTGCCACAAATTGAGGTGCACAGCGGGACTGTACCCGTTTTGTCCTTGGCTTGCCATTTCCTTTGGCTCTCTATGAATGTGGTAGAGGAACTGGTAATTTTAAGGTGCCGTTTCTTTGCTCCTCTCCCTTCCTCCTCCTCCCTTTTAGGATGTTCAAGTTATTTCTGTCCTACAAATGTTGGCTGGCAAAAGTTTTAAATTGCATCAAACTTTTCGGTCCCTCGAAGTCGTGTGGGAAGAAAAAAAAAAAACCCAAACCTTGTGTTATGTCCTTTATTGTTGAGTAAAAGTAGGGACTGCTTTTTTTTTTTTGTGGGTCCATGTTTTAGGTGTTGGGCAGTAGAGGAGAAGATATGTAGGTTTCTTTTCTGAAATGACGTGGGAGTTGGTAGTTGTGTGAAACTTAAATGTGCTTCTGGAAAGGACTTTTTTTCCCCTTCTCAGCGGTGGATATTCACTGCCCAGCGTGAGCATTTGTTGCCTGGCTGGGTGTGGAGCTGGGCTGAGACCTGTTGTTGGTGTGCTGGCTGGGCTCTTGCGTGTTCGGATCCTTCTGCGAGTGGTGCTCCTTGCTATGAAACTCTCATGAATTTTTAATTTGAATCTACAAGTGTGAGACACTAATGGCACGACACAGTTCGAAGCACACTGAATAGCGTATTGGCTGCCAATTTTGTGGTTTGGGATTTTTCTGCATTAAATTTCCCAGTATTTTTAATATTGAGTGTACATTCCCCTTCACGTTCTACTTCAGGACCCAACTGTCAAGTTTCAGGTTGCTGTGTGAGATTGTTTTGGTATTTCAGAGCAGTATATTGCTACTTTAGGGTGACTGTTCTTGTAGCAGTATTGCTATCTGAGATTACAGTTTAAGGAAACCTTTGCGGACATCAAGAAAATTTCCCCCCTTTCCTGTTAGTGAAGCAGCTCCTGAGTCTTTCTTTGCTTTATTGGAAATGAAAGCTTAAAGGGAGCTGTGTGCGGTTTGGGTTTTCATTCTCCCTTCCTTGCCTATTTATATGATCAAATGCTGAAATTTGGCTCTTACTTGCTTGAGAGGGAGTGAAAACTGCTGAGAAATGCTTCATAACCCAGACATGTTCATTTTTTTTTCTGGAGAAAGCACGCTTGTCGCTTGATCTCGTGGTCCACCAGGGTGTTGGGGGTGACACCTCTGCTTGAGGAGGAGTTTGGGCAAGGTGGCTCTGCTCTGCGAGCTCCGGCTGGGCCGCAAACAAAGCCTGCTGAGAAGAGCGTTTCAAGATGTAAAACATTCACTGCAGGCGTGGGTGGGTGGTGGTGGTGGTGTTAAGGAAAGGAGAGTATTTTAGAAGGATCTGAGGGGAAAAAGGAAAGCTTTTAGATTTTATATCTAGATGGGAACATCTCTAAAACTTGTTTTGTTGCAAGATTTTACTGGCCTGTGTAAGTTTAACAAACTTCTATTCTGTTATAAAAAGTCTTCAAAATGTGAAGGGTTTTTCTGTGAGAGGTCAGTATTGAGCAATTAAGTAAAACTGTGGGTTCGAATACCAGACACTTATTTTAGCTGCTTTGGTCAACCAAGATGTGGTTGAGACCCTCTAAGCTAGACTGCTCTGTGTTGTCCCCTCTCCCTTCCCCAGATCTTCCCAGGCCAGGCAGACTGACCCAACCAGCGTACCCTACCTGAGCCCAGCTGAAACTGTGTTAATCTACACATTCTTGTGAATCCCAAGGGTTTTGTGGCATCTCTGGCATTTGTTTGTTCTCTCACTTTGGGGGAAGGGAGGAGACAAAGGACTTGGCTGTGAAGGCCGCCAGCACACTGCCAGGCTTTGCTGTAGCACTTCAAAGTGAATGTTTTGTTTACTAGATAAGCGAAAACTGATGTAAATTTGGGGTGCAAATACAATGAATTTACTGATTCTTACCCCCTCCTCGCAATCAGAGATGGAGAATGTCAGCCATGTAAATGTTAGAATATAGTCCGTTGTTAGGCTAATGAAAAGCTTAATATCAAAGCAAAAGTACTGACTAAATTTATATTCTCTTCCTTGAAGAGATGTAGAATCTTTAAGTATCTTCTTGGTGAATTTAAAAAAAAAAAAACAACTCACAAACAACAAATTCTTCAAGTGTGTGGAGGGGAACCCAGTAAAAATACATGTGATTATCACACCCATTTATAACAGAGAGAGTTAGATACTGAAGGCCTTAAAGCTGAAATAGAAATAGTCTTCAAGAAAAGTGGAGATTTCATGAAATGTAACAGCTGTCAAATGTGTAACAAGTATTTCTGTAACAGCTCTTTGGACTTGAAATGGTTTTGACCTGACATTCCACCCCAGCGATCTGTTGGGTTTTTTGAGTTGTGTATTTGGTTTTGCCCCTCTTATTATGACAGATGCTTAAATGTGGACACTGCTATGTACAGTCTATCTTGCAATAGTGTTTTATTTCTGTTTTTTTTAAAACGATTTTCTTTAATTTATCTACAGGAGTCGGAAGCTTCAGATCAGAAATATCCCGCCTCACTTGCAGTGGGAGGTAGGAAGTCACTTTAAAAATTGATATCTGTGCTTAAAACTGTGTTTCTGTTTCTCTCTTTATCCACAAGAATTTTCCCCTTCCCCCACCTTTCACTTGCTTTGCACACACCACCCATTCTGTTCTGGGGAAAAATCCTTTGGAAGAGGGAACAATAGAAGCCTTCTAAGCAATTCAGATAACTGCCTTCATTTCTGCTCTCTGAGTTAACCATAAAAAATGTTGAAATGGATTCTTTGGTGAATGCTGACTTCCTGATGCAGTCACTCTCTTTGACTGAAAGCTCGTCCGTTTTGGACCTTTGCTGGTGTGTGAGTTCAGTAAACTTAATATAAAGTCATATTTAAATACTCGACCAAAACCTTTACAAAAGCAGAAATTTAATGCTGATCCTTTTTCTTTGATTCCCCCCCACCCCTTGCTCCTCTATAGTGGCATTACGGCAGATTGTTTGCTCATGCTATTACGGTTATTGTCTCTCACTGATATATTGTATACTTGCTGTTTACACTCCGCAAGTAGTGTTATAATATTTTTGCAGTAGATGGACTACTGTGAGAACGGATTTGTTTTCTTTACTGTTTTTCTACTCTGTATGTGTTTAAAATGGTTTTGAGTTTTTTTTTTTCACATTTTACTGGTGGTAAGTCATCCTTTCGCCTGAGGGAGATGAGAGGGTGGAGGGTTTGAGGGTAAAGCTCTGTTAGCGCTGTTCTCTGAGCAGGTTTGGTCCGCCTTCATCTGACTTTCCATCTGCAGCTACTTCTTTGCACTGCCTGATTGCTTCCTAGCTTTGGAGAAGAACGAAGGCATTGCTCTATCCAACCTAGGCTGTCAAGCACGGGGTTTCTGTAAGATACCAGCACACACACCACTTCTTGTTGCTTCAGTCTGTCCTGGTGTGTGCTGCCCATACAAGCATTTCCTCTGCACTTCCCGAACCTTGCACCTCCCCTCTGTTGAACCGTATCCACCTCATGGCTTTTATTTCAAATTCATAACTGCTTTTTTGACAAGCTTTTGGGAAGAGTAGTAATAGAAATGGTTGAGGGTGACTGATTTGAGGATTAACTTATTTTTTGGTACAAACTTCCTGAGGATTTTGTGTAGGAATACTGAGTATCAGAGCAGAGGTGTATGTTCAGAAAAAATGTGAATAAACACCGTAAGCACTGATAAGCAGAGTACAGCAAAAGGCTTCTACCTGCTCATCCCTCCTTATATGTGTGTAGCTATTACTGCTTGTGTGTTACAGGTACCTGCCCTGTTTCCCATCTGCTTCCTTATTTTTAAATGATTTCCCTTTCCTTCTCCATTGCTGCAGTTACTGTTGTGACATCTGGTCTCAGACAGATGTTCCCTCTGCTGCACCTTTTTATAAGACACTGTCTTCCTACAGCTCCCAAGGAAGAGTTAAAATTGTCCCTATTAACATCACCTCAACCTTGTCTAGATGTCCTGAAGTTGCTTGTACAGGCCCAGCCTTTTGTCTGGGCACAGAATTTAGAGGGATGAGGCCCCAGAATAACTTCTACAATACTCTTGCATTTTCTTGCAACATCAGGGCTGCTTGCCAACTACGGTTTGTCCACAAACTTCCTAAAGCTTTTCTTTGTATGTGCTGGTGGTCTGACACTTCCTTACTAAGCAGGTAAGTTTTGTATGTTCTCGAAAGAGTGCTGATGACAAAATACAGCAACTGATGATAAAATTAATTGGGGAATTGTCTTATGTCAAGCTTATCTTGGGATCTGGTATCTTTTTTTTGGTGCTAAAAGACCTTGCAGAAACTGCCTTTGAGCTCTGTAAGAAAGTATTGGACGATTCCTCCTTAAAATAAGTTTCTTGCAACCAGTTGCTTGGTAGGGAGAGTAAAAGTTTATACGTACAGAGAGGGATTCATATTGAAGCAATGTTCTTGTATGATGCTTTCTGAGGGGATGTGTGTGCGTGTGTGGTAGCTGGAGCAATTTTACTTAAATTGTTTCTTATGGTCTCTCTGTGCCAATCTGCTTGCCTCATCACTCCTTTGTTAATTGCTTGAATAAAGACTGAGTTCTAATGGGTGTGAGGTCCTTAAAAACAAACTAAAAAACAACTGAGGAAAGAGGTCTTTAGGTTAGTTCAGTCCATCAGCCCTTGTGCATATTCAATATTGAAATACAAAACACAATTACTACCCTGCAACACCTTTATTTTTACAATGATGTAGGGATATATGAAAGGAACGGAAGAAAGATTAATGTTCGTGTGAAAATTTTTGTTCCTAATATAACCATTATTAGGAATGCTACCTTGTCACTCTTTGCAAAAGTATTTTCTTAAGCTCTATGTAAATAATTGTCGTCTTTTAATTTTGTTCTTTATAGAAAACAAGCATTTTTCATGGGAAGCCTACAGGTGTGCCCCTTGCAGTCAGTGTGCATGCCTCTAGGTTGGTGCTTTGTGGCTGCTGTTGTTGCCAGTGTGTCACACAGTGGTACCCGTAAGTCCTGGGCCATGTGGGGCTGGGACCCAGCAAGGGCCTCTGCACACCCACAACCGACAGAGATGATCCTTGGCTTGTTTACGAATCACCCATAAAACCGCTTATAATAAGGAAGGCATTCGTAATGTTCTCAAATGGAGCTTGCTGGGTTTGGAGATAGCAGGTCTGGAAGAGCGGTAGGGATGCTGGTCCCATAGGAATGCAGCTGAAGTGTTTGTAGTGTGAAGTGTAACAGAGTTTAGTAGTAGCTCTTCCACTCCTGAGCACCCCAGAGAATAGTATTGCCTCCTGGTTTTCAAAACCAGAAAAACATTCAGGGAATAGGTTGAAGCTTAATCTGAATTGAGAATGTTTTGTGATCCATCAGCTGAGGAAGGTTGCCCCACTGTCGATACAGGTGCTTTGTTCTCCATGCAGATGGGAGCTGGCTCTTTACATTCATGGAATGCTGGAGTAAATGAGTTTCCTGTGAAAACCTTGAAACTGTTTCACTGGTGTACTTTCTTATCTTTCTAAGAGGCATGTGTGCCTGTTTAGTAAAATCTAGGGCCTTTAGTAGCACGGAAGAAAACATTGAATTCTAGTTTTAAGGAAACCTTGTCTTCCCCTTGTAAGAAACCCGGGTATCCTGAAGACTAATGTGAGGTAAGACGTTTGGCCCATAGTTATTCCATATAGACTGGGAAACTAACAGTGGTTGTAAATGGCCACAGAGCAACAAGCGTTTATTAATAAGGTTTTTCATAAACCAACCACGCAAATTCAGATTAACTATTTGCTTTTTTGGCTGCCTTTTTGGGGAAAAATGTTCCAACTGGTGGTTCTTCACATAGGTTGAAGTTACTGAACAAAATACTGACCAGCCATAGCAATTAGACTTGTAGTTGTTTCCCCTGGGTAATGTAAGAGTTCACTATGTACTTATCAGATCATCATGGTATAAGTAAAAAAGGTAAGATAACCCTTTTAGACCATATTGAGGGCTAAATGGTAGAAGAAAGGCAGATTATGACCTGCTGTAATATGCCAGGTTACTACATTGAAAAAAAAAAAAAAAACCAAAACCCACAAGGTTGCTATCCTGAAGAGCTCACTCTTGAAGTGCAGCTGTAAATGATAAAATTCTAATGTATTCCAAGGCATTCAAGGTTAAGGTTGTACAAAACTTGCTTGGTAACTAATTTGAACTTCACAAAAGGATTTTTGGCAAGGTTCTACAGGTTTCTGTATCTGTGGGTTGGGTACTTTTATACTCCTTGCCCAGCTAGGAGAAACTGTAGATGGAGGGAAGACAGTGTCTCTGTCTGAACTAAGGAAATGTAGGACTTGCCTCGGACTGAAATCAGACCGATAGGGGCTTATCCAGGATCATGTTCTCTACACATTTGCATTTTCCCCCCTTCCCTCACTGGACTGTCTGGGTTTGAGGACTCTGGATCAGTGCCCATCTTCCATAAAAGCATCATTACTTCTGGAATGCATCTTCTTCCTTTTATTCTGCTTGCATAAAAATTGCATATAGAGGTTATTGTATCAATTCAGTAATTTGAAGGACATGTGCATGACCAGATTTTATTTTTTAAATAAATCAGTTTCACTTGTTATGAAGTTTGTGTGGTGAAACAAACTGTCAAACAATGAGTACACCTTTTTTAGTGCTAGTAGGTGGGTATTATTTTCCTCACCCCTTTTGTCTCCTTCCTTATCAAATACGACGTCCAGACTGGTGATAAGAATCATGCTAAGTGAAGGATTTGGCACACCACCTTTTCCCATTCTCCACATATGCCAGCTTCATCTCTTTCCCATTGGAAACAAGCATCCTGGCTCGATGATCTCTGCAGAAAAGTAAATAGATCTCTATTACAGACTGTGGTTCAGGAAAGAGTAACATACTGTTTTGACTCCTAATTTGTAACCCCAAGTAATCTCTCACTTAGCTTGTGAGTATTCCTTCTAGAAAGAGGTCTAGGTGTGGTGATTTAAAACCTAGAGTTTGTTTCAACATGATGGGGATCCAAGCAGAGTCCTTCAGAGAAGGAACTGTTATGTGAAATGTCACCTTTTTTTTCTTTTAAAACATTTTAAAACCAGTTTCCTCAGCATAGAAGACACTTCAAGAGATTTTCTTTCCAAATATTTTTGCCATGTTTAGTGAATAAAGCGCTAGAGAACAGACTTTCAGGACACAGATGGTGCCAGAATCAGCACTTGCTGGCTCAGCAGGAAGGTAGCTGTTGAAGAGTTCCCACTTATCTTCGTGGGCTTATTTCCTTATCGGTTTGTATGGAACAGATAAACAGATACAGCGTTGATGAACTTGGTAACAAAAAAGGTAGACTAAAAGCCCAGCCTGTGGAGTGTGAACCTGTTGAGTGAGCAGAGAAGCAGGAAAAAAATTGTGAATGTGTATTCCTAGCTTTGCTGTGAGACTTGCAGGTTGCTTTTGCGGACAGAAATGTGTGGGAAGGGAGGTCTGATTTAGCTCTTCCAAAGGCGAAAGGATGTTCCTAAGCAGGGTTTGCTTTTCCTCACTTTTTCATGGAAATGAAAAAGGAAGTCTCGTAGTTATGCTGAGACCTCTGATGTTTTAGATTTTCCAAGCAGAAGTAGTAATGGAAAAGGATTTCTGGATCAGAGTTGCAATGTGAGTGCAGGTTCTGCATTGAGATTTCTGTCAATGCAAGAAAGGTTTGAGCCATCTCCACCCATCTGCATATTTTCTAAGATAACTTTCAGTTTCTTTTAAGGAATCGAGACTGATTCTTATTGTGAGTAAATGTTAGTAAATCTTCTTACAGTGCACATGACTGGTTGTTTCGAGGATCTGTAGTAGCTTGTGTCACTGCTTTGATAAAAACAGCTGAGAGTTGTGGGGTGGGTTGTTTGTTTCATTTTTAATCTAGAGATGCAGTGTGAAAACTAGTCCTGCTGAATCGTATCTGCTTATGATGCAGCTTATCCTAGAATACCAAGGATATGAAGAGGACAGGTGGGAAACTCGTGGGCTTTAAGAAAGGAAAAGAAAAACACGAAACCATTGCAGTTAAGAATAAATTAGGATTATCCAAAGCAGATATTTCTCATAAAGTAAGATGTAAAAGGGGAGATGCAGGAATGAGCTGAGCTATGATGAAAAGAATTCAAGAAGAAAGATGAATCGACAGTAAAGAGGTTTAAAAGGTATTGAAATATGATCTTTCACCTCAAGACTCATCCAAGAATCCTAACTTAATGTAGTGCTATAAAAATAATGTATAGCTATAAAAATGCTAGCAGAATGCTAAGCATGCACAAATTATCTGCTGCTGCCTGCTAGGTGTGGGAATCTCTGGTAGGGATCTTTGTTTTCTGTTTCCTCCTCAGTGTGCTACATCAGGCACTAAGATGTACTTCTTGCCGATTACTACTAGTCCTACTCAACAAGAGAATGAAGAACATGTTAGTTTGTTCTCTGCAGCAGTCTTTTACATAGTTGAAGACCTATGATGCTTAGGGAGGGTTAAGGAGAGAGTTTAAGTTCTTTCAATCTCTTCTCAGGACTCTTATTTCTAGGCAATTGATTGTTCTTAAGTCTCTCACCAGGGAATGTCTCATGAGGCTTTTCCAGAGCAGTTCGTGTAGTTTAAGATCACTTTGAGCTCTTATCTTGTCCTCCGGTATGTTTGCGCTCCATTTCAGCCTTGTGTGGTCTTCAAATTCAATAAAAACAAACTTGATACAACACTAGATCTGGTGGTCCCTGCAAACCCTGTGAAATAGAGATCTTTAGTTTAACACTGGACTGGTAATGACTGTTACCTGGCAGTGATCACAAGGTCAGCTTCTCACCTGCTGTTGTAGTGTTGGCTGTGTTTACCTGATGAGCCTGCTCTAGGGGACAGCGTCAAAAGCCTTCTGAAGAGAGATCTCCCCACACATAGACTGTGAATTCTGTTATAATGAGAAACTGGAGAGATTGTATCAAGAATTATGCACATCAAACAAAGGTGGAATGTTGATCACTTGCTTACTTTGATTCCTAACTACAGGAGAGAGGGTAGAGCAACCCCTGGGGCTATGCAGAGCCCCTGGACAGCACTGCCGCCTCCTGGCCTTGTATCTATATCCAGGGGAGCATGGGGGCTGCCTTTGCTCCTCTCCTGCCAAAGGGAAGAGAGAGGATGGTTGTCTTTCCTTTCTCCTATCTGACCTGGGCCCCACACTCAGAATTAACTATTTTGCCTGACCTACACATTACCTCCCATTGTCTAGCTGGGCTTAGCAGCAGGTGAGGCAATCTGATATGGGGAAGTGACCACATCTGTGGCAGACCACCCAATTTTGCACTTAGGACAACATACTGGTGTGTGTTGGGATTTTAATTGCCTGGCTTAATTATAGTGGGTGATACTTACAGGTATATGTGAGGTAATAAACACCTTTTGCAGGTGTTTAAAATACAGAGTGTGGGAGTGAAGGTCCTTGGGCAAACATGCAATAAGCATATTTCTCACTTGGAATGATTTATTCATATGAGTGTGTTGGCTACAGCAGTGCTGATAATCATCTTACAGCTGTTGTAAACAAGGGGAAAAAATCTAACGGGAAAAGTAATTTTCTTTGAGGATTGGACTACAGAATTTTTTTACTTTAAAAAAAAAATCAGGATCCTATTAATAGTAGTTGATAGTGATGCTTTTATCAGCTGCCCCCATTTAAGAGTTAATATCCCAGATGCCCCCACTGAAAATACTTTGCTGTGCTTTTATTGTAGTTGTAGGCTTAGAAAAGTAATACTGTGTGAGTTAACACAACTTTTTTTCTTTAGAAAACTTGTATTGCGATAGCTTAAGAAAGGAATCGAGAAGTTAAAGGTGAGGTCAGGGCTCTGTTGTGCTAAGCACCTAGAAGATACAGAAGGTGGTCTTCCGTCCACAAGAACTAGACATAATGCTAGTACTCTGCGTCAAAGAAATCGGAAGACTCACCAGGTCAGAGCTGGCTTGATGGACACAGTCTAGAGATATGAAGGTCACTTTTCCTCCAGGTGGCCAAGGTGATAAGCTGAAAGAACAGGAAGTGTAAGATATTTTGGGTTTATGCTGTGGGAAATGTGATGTTGGGTGGTTGGTCAGTCACTTCGACTTGTATGGCAGAGGCAGGAAGAAGGTGCTGATGTGCTGTAGCTTTTTGGACAGAACATTGAGCAAGCTGGAATAACTGCTGGCTTCTGTGAATATGCTGAGTCGTAAGCTGCTGTGACTTGTGTTGTGAGCTGCTGGCTAACCCGGCTGTGGAGGGGGCAGGACAAGGAGTGGAGGGAAGCAACCTCTTGGACCTGGGACTTTAAATCTGGTGTCATGTCTGAGTCACACAGCTTTGTGATTCAATGAGTTGTCCAGTTCTCTGTGTTGGAGTATGAACTGCTTTTGGCTGTGATAGGCATTAATGTCAAAGAACAGAAAAGTAGTGAATTTTAAGTGTTAAACGTGGCCATTCTAACGAAGGCATGCCAGAAGCTTTATGTCTTTGGAGGCTGCGTTTATGGGCCTATATCTTATTTTCCTTCCAACATTCAGTGGGAGAAATAGGTAAGTGAAGTGTTTTTAAAAAAAAAAAAAAAAAAAAAATTCATTGCAACTGTTTGATACAAACTTCCCCACATCCAAATTTGTTCCATTGTTCTGTGGCTGAGATGAGAAAAATTCTCTTTTCATGACTAGTTTTTGATCTTCTAGGATAAAGGCAGGCACAACTTGTGATCCCTTAACTTTTCAGAAATGTTATAATACTTCAAACAGCTGTTAGTGTGCAAGAATTTTGGCATTGTCACCATGGGGTTGCTTAGCACTGTTAGAACAAAGTGTTGCTCACAAGCCTAGAATAATATGGTTACTTGTTTACCCTGTCACTAACAGTGACTCCAAAACTTGAGAAGTCTTAAGACATACAAAGCTTGCTTGGTTCAAAACACTTTTTGGGAAACCAGCCACCAAATCTTACTTTTTATTTGCAATTCTAAAAAGGTGTCTGTGAAGACCTTTGTTCATGGGCTCAGTTGCCAAACTCTTGCACCCCTAAGCTGTAATTTTTACTTAAGGAGTCACTTTAATCATGGTGCAACCTCGTTACCTAGCATTGTGACTTGTCCTTTCATAGAATTACAAAACATTCAGGTTGGAAGGGATCTCAGGAGGTCTATAATCCAACTTGCTGCTCAAAGCAAGGTCTGTATTGAATTCAAACCACATTGGTTAGGGTTTTCTCCAGTTTTGGAAACCTATAGGAATGCAGTTTGTGTAACCTCTCTGGGTGACCAGTTCTAAGGATTAATTATTTTATTAGTGAGAATTGTTCTCCTTATACCTAGTGAGGACATCTGTTTTGTCAACTTAAGCCTGTTGTCTCCTGTCCTTCCTCCCTGCACCTCTGGGAAGAGTCTGGCTCTGTCATCTCCATGACCTTTGGCGCAGGCTGCTGCTATGCTCCCCTCAAAGCTGTCTATTCTTGGGCTTAGCAAGCCCATTTCCTTCAGCCTCTCCTAACTGGAGAGGTACTCCAGCCCCTGACCATTTTGGTGGTCCTTCACTGAATTTGTTCCAGGTTCCCAATGTCTTTCTCGTACTGGAGGTTCCAAAACTGCATGGAGTATCTACATGTGATTGATTATCCCCTTTTACTCATCATGCATTAACTTTCCTCATTAACTTTCCTCCATTCATTGCCTGTGCCCCTGTTAATACAGCCTGGGTAGTTGTTGATGCTCTTTGCCGTCAGGACAGAGTTGTAGCTCATGTCCAGCCTGCTGTCATTCAACACTCCACATGGTCTTTTCAGCAGAGCAGCTCTCCAACCAGTCAGTCCTTAGCCTGTACCAATGTGCAGGGGATTATTCCTTCCCTGGTGCAGGACTTTGCATCTCTCCTTGTTAAATTCCATCAGGTTGCTGTTGGCCCATTTCTCTACCCCCTCTAGGTCATTCTGGGTGTCAGCCCTGCCCTCTGGCATGTTGACTGTTCCCCTCAGTTTGGTCTCATCCCCAAACTTGAGGAGGGTGTAGTACAACACCTCCTCCAGGTCATTGAAAAGACGTTAAGCAGGACAGGCCCTGGGACAAACTGCCTGTTACTGGCCTCTGGGTAGAGTGTCATCCTCTGAGCCCAACTGTTATTTGTTATAGCATTATTACTGGAAAATAAGCTGGATGTGTAATCTCTGCAAGTCTGTTACCTGCATGCACAGGAGGTGAAACATGTCTGGGAATGGTGTTGCATCTCTGCAGACAGAACTTAGGCTGCATGTCATTGCTGGCTAAATTTCCTTAAACACAATGATAAATTAACCCATTGTTCAAATCACCCTTAAGTGAGACAGCCCAGAAATGAAATAAGCAGCACCAACATGCTGCTGCTTTCTTCATTTCACATGTAATTGCATGATCTTTTTTCTCACTGGTGCTCTAATAGCATAAAAACCCCCAAACTTTTGGGACTACTGGGTGAAAATTGTAGCTTCTGAAAACTTTTTCCATTTTGAATGCAACCTCAGCTTAACAAGTTGTAATGAAAGTCCCAAAGTATGTTTTTGACCTGTGAAAGAATATACTTTTTTTGAAAGGAAAAAATGTACTCTTATCCCTATCAAAGCTATTGATGTAGTTTTTCTGTGTCTGTCACATGTAAACTTAGTCTCTCCTAATTATTCATGCTGCCTGATATCTTAAGTCTTGCTCACTTTAGTTTTTCTCTGTGAAATGAGGAACCAGTAGTCCTTACTGATGTTCAATCTCCCGTGGAGGTGCTGGTTTTTAGATGCTGGGAGGGCACCCCAAAAATTCCTGATGAAATGAGATGTCAGTACCCTTTTTGTTGGCACATATGAAGCTGCTGGTAAAGCTACATGCCTTTGTAAACAAAAATGCCCTTCAAGTGTTGTAAAATTAATGTGATTAAGAAATTCCTGCTCTTGGGGAAGTTCTGAACCAATTTCAGTTACCTGCCTTGAAACAAGATGTCATTAGCAGGGATTGTCTCTTCAGACTTACCAGTTGAATAATTTGAAAAGAACTGAAGGAAATGCGTAAATGAGTTGTTCCTCAGGCAATAGTAGGAGAAATGTTATGAGCTCTTGACCATGGTAGCCAAAGGAATAGAAAAATGTTAACTTCGAGTGGCCTCAATGATTCTTTTCTTAATCCACTTACTCAGTTTGTGCATAAAGAACATAAACCCAGCAACACTGGGTCAGAAGAAAGGTTTATGTATAGTCCTGTATCCCACCTTTGCTGTGCCTTGGTAGGGGTGTGAGAATAAGGGCAAGGATGTAGTGGTAGTTCACCAGAGCAGTCTCCTGGCTTTCAGTGTTTTGCAGCCCTGTAACCTACTGACGCGGAAATGGTGCATTTGTATTTGAGAAATTCATCTAGAGTTTCTTTGAACATGTTCTTGAACCAATGCAAACTCCTACCATCCACACCATCCTCTGCAGTGAAGAGTTGTGAGGTTCTAGGGCACGTTGTAGGAAGAACCATCTCATCTCATGTGATTTGAACTTCCAGCTGCCTCCCAGTTCCTGTGTGAACAGTGAGTAGTAGTAGCTCCACGACCTTTTTCTCCCTCTCCGTTTACCTTATTATTTTAAGGACCTTTATTCCTCAGCTACTTCTTTTCCAGGCTAAAGAGCCATAGCCTGCTTAGTTGTTTTTGTGTGAAGGTTGTTCCCCATTCTTTGGTTATCTTTGTCCCATTCTTGGAAATTCTATTAAGTGATTTGGAGTTGAGGGACCAAATCTGCACACAGTTATGTCATTCATTTTAGTTTATTTCACTCTATGAAGGTAGTTGCTGTCAGAGACCTCTCTGTATGTCTTGGGTTTTGCTCAGTGAAACCGGTGCAAGGCTAATCAGTGGAATGGGGTTTGCTGCTTATGTCTCAAGAGATCAGCAGACTTTTCTTTTTTATGACAGCCATGGGAAAAATCGACATTATCAGTAGTGCAGATCCTTCTCTGGGCTTGCTGCTGGTTGCCAGGAAATGTTACATTTGAATTATATGCGTACCACATGTTGACCTAACTTTATGCAACTGGCTCTTGTGTGCAGGGAGGGAAACAAAATGTGCTTATTTCCAAGGGGCTGGCTAGTTCCAGCCCAGTGGGTTCTATAAAGCAATGGTAGTCAGCTCATCTCTCTTCGCACTTGTGCTGAGGCGTGTGGGGGTGTTTTTTGTCTTGTTCACTAGACAAGCAGAAAGTATCTCTCAGGCTACCTCTCTGATGAGCAAGTCTGCTGAGGCTGTTGCAAAGGCTGTGGTGCTGCTACTGCTACAAGCCTTCGACTTCGTTGCTCCTTGTAGAAGCACACTTCTCCATTGCCTCTGCATTCCCCTTTCAGTGACTGTTTTGGTTGCAGTCTTGAACTTGGCTGTTCGAGACTAGAGGCCCTACCTGTGTTTCTCACAGTTCTTACTTACTTTCATCTAGGGCAACAGAAAAATCTTGAGTTATTTCTTGGATGTGTGGGGAAAAGGAACAGCATGAGCTCAGCTGTAGAATCTCCTGCAGAAAGAGGGAGACATGTGAGTGAGGCAAGCAGTGAAGCTGTTGTACTAAGCAAGGCATAATGCCGCAGTCTTATTGGAAGGCAAGAGATGCCAACACAAGCTACACCTGCGTACTGCCATTCATCCAGCAGCTAGCACTCCCTCCAAGGGTCTGGATGCCAAGGGTCAGGTATCGGCTGCTGGGTTGAGGCCTTGGAACGCAGCAGTGAGGACATAAAGATCTCCTACCTATTCTTCAAGATCTAGGTGAACACCAACCGAGCCAAAAGCTGCTTTGCCAGGGGGAAAGGAGATGAAGTTGTGTTGATGTGTTTCCTTTTTTAAGTTTTCGTGTTATTCTAAAGCCTGAAGCTCCCTCTGATCCTGTGTCTCAAATTGGTAGCCAAGTACATGTGGGCAGGGAAGGAAGGGAATGTAACTTGAAATAGCTCCCTTATTTTCAGATGCTTTGGATGTTGTGGCAATCAAAGGGGGGGATGTGACTAAAAGCCATCAAAACCACTTCCAAGCACATGCCTTTTAGTGGAGCAAATGAGAAAGATTTTTAGAATATAATGCAAACAGGAAATCACTCAAACTAAAGCCCACCATTAACTTGAAGGGGAGGGAAGATATATTAAAACTATCCTTGCAAACAGCCACCTTGTTGTAAAGCTTAATAGGGGATTGAATGCATGTGTAAGAAATGGATCCAAATCAACATTTTTTGGGTCACCTTTTATTGGGTGTTTGGGTTTTTTTTTGTTGCTCTTAGTAATAGAGTCAGGCTGTTGTTATGCGAGTAGTAGATAGCTATTCATGCAACACTTCCACTTATTTGCTCACGTAGTTCCCTTACTGAACTCATAGTTACCCAGTGTGAGCAGCAACCAGGAGGCCAACCTCAACTATGTCCTCTGAAGTGGAGGGTTATAATGATGTGCCAGTGGCTTCTAGGTAGGTGTTCCTCAGTCTTTTGTTGCACTGGATGTATAAATAAATCTGTAGTCTTCATCTGACTGTGTATAGCAGCTGTTGCCCTTTTGGATGCAGTCTGAGTTGCGAATCTACTGTCAATGTTAGTGTGTGCTAGTGTCCTGGTGTAGATTCAGCAGGCTTTTGGTCTGGGAAACTTTCATATGCTGCCTTCTCAGCACACCTTTCTTCTTCTTGGCATGTTTTTTAGTAACTTTCTCTGTCCAAATATGTGGAAATCTACGGTCACCATTCCTGTGAGCTTACACCGAAGCAATGCTTACTACATCCCAACTACAGACTTTCTTTTTTGCTTTTTGAGTGTGACACTTCTGTGGCCTGTAGCACTCTTGCAGGCAGCGTGGCATCAGCTCGTTATCCCTAACATTATGATTTGTGGGTATTGGGTGTTGCACCCCAAATGGTTGCTGGTTTGGGTTACTGTTGCGAACTGGGATGACTTGTTACGTACTTGAGTTACTGCATCTTTGTAGGAAACTTTCTCATTTCCCCTTCATATCAGCCTCTTGCTAACATTCAGTAATTGGTATACGTTGTCCTCCATCAGTAGGTTTGCGTTTCATAGTCAGGACTCATCTGTTCCTGGTGATGTCCTGTTTCTTTAAACATGTAATAGAAGAAACAGTGCAGCAGTGGGGACACTGAAAGCTTGAAGAGCCTTCGTGTCTGGGACCACAGTGGGAGAGTGCAGAGGAATTCATGCTAGATTAGTGATTGAGACTTTTTCGACTGTGCAATCTCCAATGGGTTGTGATGGACTATGAATACTTTTAGGAATATATGAAGATGGCTGCATAGCAGATATGGACTTCTCTTAGCTATGCTATGTATACCTACTACAGCCAGCCCTCAGATCTGAGGTCCATGGCTCACTGGCTGTGAAATTCATTGTGTGATCTAGGAGGGAGGTGGAAGGACTACAAAATGTGTCAGAAGAGCACCTGAACTTTTGTGAGCTCAGGAGTTGAGGAGAAAAGAAGTTAGAAAATCTGGTGTTGCTTCTAAGTGTTAGAGACAAGTGTCCGTGACTTCTGCTGCTTTGCTACATGACTTAACTTCTGGTCTAAGCCAATGTCCAGTCATGCCTTTGGAATCTGTAGAAATGCATGTTGGTGATTGTTTTGTGTGGCTGCATGTTAAGAAAGTAACTACTGGTTTCATAAAACAGCTAAGAGAGCACTCAGAGGTGTCCATAACTGACTAGTGAAATATGTTAACCTGCTTCAACATGGAAGTGTGGTTTTATTTACAAAATAGAGCAAGCTATGCAATGCTTTGTGTCAGCTTGTCAAACTGTGGTCTTGCAGCTTCCCTGGGTTGTGTGAGGCAACTGCCCTTTGTGCCTTACTGTTTCAAGCTGGCAGGCAATCCCCTCCTCCATCCTTTTGGAAAGTTGCTGTCTGTTCCAAAGCAAAGACAGGAGCGACTTATTTTCTTCTTACAGTAGGAATATCTGATTTTCTGAGATCATGTCTACCTGCATGTCAGCAGTTCCCACTAACTTGCCAGAACCACCTGTTTAGTGGCCACCCTTCAGTTTGATTGTTCATGTTTCCATTGTGAAACTGCTATTAATTTCTCCGCCATTCAGACAGTGCATTAATGCAGCCTCACAGAGGTGAGCCAAGCAATGAGTCATTGAGGCTGTAATGTGTAAGGGATGTTAGAGCCGTAGCCTCCAGTATCCTTGGGCTGCGCTGAGTGCTCTGCATTGCTCCCAATCCTGCTGCATGGTATTAGCTTCTGAGCTTTGTGGGATTAAAAGCACTGCCCTATTACGTGTAGCTTGTTGGATGTCTGTCTTCCGCTTGACAAAGAAGGTACAATGCTGCCTTTTGCATTCTTGTTGCAGTGAGACCAGCTGTTTTAGTCATGGGAGCTTCACAAACGCAGAAGAGACCTTCTGGCCTTGAGATTAGGGAGGGAGTCCATCAGGTCTATCTGTCCATATGTGCTTTCCTGTGCTGGGGTAGTGGCGAACCTGAAAATTTGCCACTGGCAATGCCAGGCTGCTGATGCAAAGCTGCTTGGAATTGACCCCAGGCTGCCGCAAAGCGGGAGGTGTTGTCCTGGGCCGAGGGGTGACAGGTTTCTGGTGGCAGAGCACAGAAGTGTCTGGGGTGCCCTCCTGTCGGAGATCACTGCTGCTGCTCTGGAAGCCATCCCTCACAGTGCCCCGTGCCATGAAGAGCCGCCACACGCATGTGCATTACCTTCTTACTGTGGTCACAGACGTGCACTTCTGCAGCATGTGCATATCTCCAAATATTTTTAAGGGCTTTTAAAAAATACTTTTAATAAACATGAATACTACTGGGTCAAATGTATAAATGAAAAAAAAAAAAAAACACCACAGAGTTTCTGACTTTCAGCAGAATTTGCCCCTTTCAGAGAAGCAGGTGTGAAATGGTGGAGTGGAAGTGAAAGTTATATGCTGTTTTCTGTACTGATGCAATTTGAAAAAAAAAAATAAAGGCATTTGGGGAGCTAGCAGATTGTAGACTGCACTGTAACTATTGGAGTGACAAATCTTCAAGCT
This sequence comes from Dromas ardeola, assembly GCA_013398915.1. Lineage (NCBI taxonomy): Eukaryota > Metazoa > Chordata > Aves > Charadriiformes > Dromadidae > Dromas > Dromas ardeola. The sequence continues at coordinate 1,089,534 of VYZM01016283.1, read as the reverse complement.
GCAGTGGCATTTGACACTTTTGCCTTTGGATTTCTCGTTTTAGTGGAAGTAAATGCAACGAAAAGTGATCAACAACTGTTCCAGCAGCACTTTAACTACTTTCTACTCTGTATATGGTAGAAAATATGGTCTCTCCAGCCTTCTTACATTTAACCAAATTCAGGTGGTTGGGTGTGGGACAGAGGAAATTTCCATTTTGCAAGTAATAGAAAAAGTTGCCTTCAGTTGCAGTGGGAAATTTTCAATGAGTAATGATAGAGGTAGTGCGTAAAATGCAAGAGGGGACACTGCTGACTTTTCTGCTAGAGCTGTGTGTGTGGAGGGGGAAACCCCTTAAAAAACCCTATTGACTTCTGCAGCACGTTGGCTCGGTTCACTCTTGCTCCTTTGGGTCATTGACTTAGCTGTAAAAGTGAAGAGTTTGAAGGTTTTGGAAGTCTTGAAAAAGAAATACTTCTCAAGAGTGTTTGTCTTTTGCAATCTAATTGGGGCAAATAAAGGTACCAATTTACTTCCTCATGAGTTTTCTCTCATTCAGGCAATGGTAAGTTTATAATCAAGTGAGGGATCATTTTTAATAATAGGTTTCAGGACAGTGATACCATCACATTCAAATTGTGACTAACAAGTTAATTATAGATACTGTATATTAGTTCTGCTTTTCTTTTTGACATCTTAGACTTGGCAAAAGAAAAATGTAGATTATAAAAAGATTGAAAATTAGAGCCTCTAGTTGAGTTCCAACATCTCATCCACAGTTACTTAAACTTTAAAAAATGCTTCTAAACGGATCTTCCCAGACTATTAGTCTGATGCCAGATGAACAGTTCAGGGGTATTTCTATAAATCAACAAAAGAAAATTTTACCATGAGATTAATTCCAAATTTTCTCTGCAAAGAAGAAAACTTAAAAACCAAAGCCAACACCCTCCACAAACAAACGAAACCCAACAAAAATCCCCTTCTCTGCTTCTCTTTAAACCTGCTAATAAGCGTTTTCATAACATTATCTGAAACAAAATAATTGTGCTTGTCCATGAATTACTCTCTCATTTGAAGTCCCTGCCTTCCTCCTTGCAAAGTGTTCGCTATTCACCAGTTCAGTTTCTTTCCCTGAGCTGAGGAAAAAGGGAACCAAATAATAAGCTTGCATTAGCTTACCTGTTTTTTAACCTTTCTAATGTTGATATTACTAGAAAAGCAAGTGTAAGCGATGCACACACTCCTGTTGCACACTTGAGTTTGTTTTTTCATCAGGCACTTTGGACTATGGCTTCTAGGCTTTCAGACTGACTCAAACAATTGGGTGAGAATTCATATGTGAAGACTTACTGCCCCAAAATAAAACTTCTAGCCTGTGGGCCAAGGTCCTGTCCTTTTTGGCGGATAAGAGTGCTCTGTAATTCCCATTCTGCTTTTGTTTCAACTTGCTGTTGGAGGAAGCCCCTTTCTTCTTTCTCCCCACTATTTTCTAATCACAGCAGCTACATAGTACCACCCTTATGCTGTATTCCCTGGATGCTGAAGAGCCTCTTGGGATTTGTAGGACACGCAGTTTTCTTGGGGCTCTTGCTTCTATCAAAGACCAGGGCAGGGATCTGGGCAGAGGGCATCTCTTATCCTCGCCCTGTTTGCCGGGGACCAGTGTACAGTCACGTTTGTATGGGGAAGATGTTTTATGAGCTTGAACTAAAGAGCTTTGGATCTGTGTGCATGGGTTTTCTAGTTTTTGTGATATCCTGATGTCAAAGGTGTAGTGCTTTCCAAATCACCTGAGAGCAGAAAGCTGGAGGATACAGAGACTTGCTACTGTACCAGCAGTGCTTGAAGATGCATATAGCAGGGCGGGGGGAGGATCTTAAACCTACTTTTTTTGGGGATTATGGGGATTTAGTAGCAGGAACTATATAATTGTGAGTCTGTATTCCACAAAAATAGGTAGTTTTTCAGATCCCTTTTGTCTCTCGTTCTGTTAAGAACATGACTTCAAAAAGTTATAGAAACTGTAGTTGTTTGTAGTCATAAGAAATACTTATGGACAATGTTGCAAACATTACTTTAGACTTAATAGACGACTACTTCACTAGCAACTTTGTGGATGCTTTCTATGGATTCAGTCTAAAATTTCTGCTTCTATTTTATTTTAAGGAAAACAGGAATTAAGTTCTAAATGCAAAAAAATATATTTTTTGTATAACCAGAACTGCAAGGAAGTTTTATATTGTGCTGGTGAAAGGAGGTTCTCAATACAAAGCCTTTTTATTCTGTGCTAACCCACAACAGGAATCTTTGCACCTTTGATAAATGTCAGCATGTGTATTAGCTGCACATAAGACCCTAAATTATTAAGACTTGATATGTTGTGGCTGTCCTTGTGAATAAAGCTATAACCTATATAATACTCAGCCTCCGTCAACTGCTTGTGGTGCATTAAGAATGCAAAAATCTGCAAAACTGACTGTGGAGGAGCGAAGTGACCATAAGTAAGCTTACAGCTCCTAATTCCCTCTCTGTTACTATCAAGTCATGCAGTCCTATGATTTTAGAAGAATACCAGTTGAATTCGAGGAGGGCAGGAATTATCAGCACTGCAAATGCTTCCTACAGAACTGATTGTGGGTTATATTGCTCTGCAAACTATTTTTGGAATCAAATTCTAGCAGGATTTCTTGCAGTTCTGCGGATTACCTGTCTGTTCAGAAAAAGCACGAGCAACACTTTCCTTGTTTAGGCTTTTCAAGGTCTGTATTACCTGGTGTCCATAAAACTGCTTTTCTCCCCCCCAGTGCGTGTGGTGTTGCCTAACTACCCATCAGCTGGTCATAACTAATTTCTAGTGATCAGTGTTATATGATGGTTGTGGGTTTTTTTCTTGCCAAGGTATGGTGATCATCTGAACAGAGGTAACTATTGTGGTAATGTGTATTAACTTCTCTTTTCCTTTATTTCTGTTGGCAATTTAATTAATCTCATAGCTGCCTCTTGCATGCTTTTGTGTCTTTGGCGTATCTAACAGTATATCTTGCAGAAGTGTTGCTTTTCATTTCCTTCTGAGAGGGATCCAGATGTAGCAATGCTGTCTAAGGAAATCCTGCTGCTTGACTCCGGCTGCAGCTATAAGGGGGTCATTAATGTGGTCTTTGCTCCTTTGTGCTTCCCCATGCTATTGCAGCCGTTGTCCTCTGTTGTGTGTCTGTTAAGCCTCCCACCCTGTCACAGCTTATCAGTGAGAAGAGCTTTATTCGTGGGAGCAAGAAGACGAAAAATTGGAGAGGAACTGTAGGAAACTAAAACACATAGCTTCCTCATTTCTGTTTTCTTGGGACATAGGATATATGCAGTAACTTTGGAGTGCACATGAATGTTAAATTTGTTTCTTAGTCCTAATGGTTACTTCATCAAAATGATCACCGAGTACATGTGCTACCACCAAAATACACGACCCACAGAGCCGGTGCTCTGTAGGCTGCAGATACTATGGTGCATACAGCTTGCACTGAAGTGGTGTGACATCCACATTAAGTCTGTTTTGGGATCATCAAAAAGTAATTTGAATGAGCAGGGCATTTACTCTCTAATGGGTGTCCTGCAAAAGGGTGATGTGGTATTGCAGTGGTTCTAGTGGAATCTGGGGTTGTGTGTGGATGCAAGCCTCTCTGTAAGTAAAGGTATTTGTTGCTGTGGCTTTCTAGTTTGGTTTAGGTGTGGAATACAACTTTTTAAAAATATTCCTGAAGTGTATTGTGCATTTAGAGATTCTTGTCAGTGTCTCCTGGTGTCATGTCTCATGTCTCCTGGTGCTCACACTTTGTGTTTTACAGCTCTTCATAGCTCCTTCCACAATACTCGAGGGATATGTGTGCTCCTTGTGTTGTAACCTGTGATATACTTCATTGCAAAGGTCACCCACGTCGTCCTCCACTGCTTTCTCTGGGCTGTGCCGCAGCTGGCGGGGCTTGCCAGGGTGTGGGGATGCGGTTTCCATCTTGCAGGAGTCCTCTGGGTGGGTCTTGAGGCATGCAACCCTCCCCAACACGGATGGGCTGGCTCCCTGGGTTCAGCTGAGGCTGAGATGTTCCTAGAGTGCAAATGCTGTATTTTGTGTGATCTGGATTGGGAGACTGCCCATTTGGCTACACCCCTCCCTCCCTCCCTCAGCGATGGCCCAAAATAAACATTGCGCAAATCATGTGTCCCTCAAACAAGCAATCAGTGAAAATTGCTGTGCTTCCACTAAGATTAAGACTAATCAAAGTGGGCAGTGATTGCAGGAGTTGGTCTTTGCTTGGAGTTTGTTCTAATGAAGTCTTTGCTGCCCTGTGAAGGCACGGAAAGAATATGAAATGACACAACCTACAAAAACTTCACCACTAATTGCTTTTTATGTTGTTCTGCTACACCACGATCTCTCTTGGTCTCATTTATTTTGGTGGAAAGCCCTTCTGGTGAAGAGGAAAATTTTGTGTAGGCTGAGTAAGTAGGAGACATTAAGTTTTTTTTTTTTGAGGTGAAACAAGACCTTTCTGGTAAATGTACTTTAAAATTGTCATTAGTGAGTAAATCTTTTGACAACTCCACACCACCCACACCCCCCAAATTAAAAAACGAAACACAAACAAACAACCTCCCAAAACCAACAAAACAAAAAAAAAGAGTTAAATCAGTGGATTCCTGTGTGGTTCTATTTTAAGGGGGAAAAGTAGTTTGGATTGGAAATGTATACAGTTTAATTTTATGAAGTCTAGTTTACAGTGTGAATAATTCCTTATAAATATAGCTAGTGATTTAAGAGATGACTCATTAATGACTTAAAAGCAGTATAGTAAAAATGAAACTTGGTTGTATGCGAGAGCTATTTTTGTGTTTTGTTTTTTTTTTTTAAAGTTATTTTGAGAGAAACTTTCAGTGGAATCCTTCTAACCATTCCCTCTGGTGTAACTGTGATTGCTTACCTCGCTGGCTTTCTCTTTGCCTTGCTGCAGCGGCAGCAAACTGGGAAATGCTGATGTCAGTAAAAAAGTATGGGCAAATGTACAACTTGAAGGAAGGGCTAGAATGAAGCTGGTCTTAAAATTATGGTAACTTTTGTTATTTGTTGCAGTACTAGATCATATGCTGTTACTGTATCAAAGTCATGACTAAAAGCCAGTATAATTCTAACTACTTGCATGTCATCTCAGTGAGTGAGGTTGTTGGCTTGCCTGACTTAACACATACAGTTTTCTGTCCCTTTTTGTTTCAGTAATCCTTGGCTGACCAATTCCACTATACGTAGGGAAATTCTTTTCATTGAATGTTGGTAGTAATCGTAACAAGAAGAAAAGGTTCAGCTGGCATTAAGCTTGAGAGAAGTTAAAGCTCTGCATCTTTTCTTGTATTTGCTGTTAATACCAGTTCTTCGGTGTGAGGCTTCTTTTTTATGATTAGTTATATGAATCATTCTGTTTTATTTGGCACTTTACTGAGAGTATTGGACTCAAAAGCAGTACGTATATCTCCTAAAATTTGCATCAATATAGGAACTAAGTTACACTGATTTTTTTTTTTAAAAGTATTTAATTTTCAGAGAATGTCACTACCTGTCCATTCCTCTACAAAGGTTTGTCTATGCATAGACTTGCGGGAAAAACAATTAATAGAGGCTGGGTTCTGCACTCAAGCAACGTGTCTCTTAGGAATATTGTTGCCTTTGCATCTTCCAATTAGCAGAACTTAATTCTAAAGATAGGCATTTAGGCTGGGCTTAAAGTAACGGGAACTCCAAATTCAGTGACTCGTGGGAGGTTCTAAACCAGTCTGCTTTTCTCAGCCTTGCCTCTTCATGTGTGTATAATCAGGTCTTGAAATCCATAGTGCTTTTCTATTATCTAAAAAATGTAAACGGTTTTGGGTGAAACTTCTGTCAGACCCTCTGCTCATCTAAAAAATACCAACCACATTTTCAGAACACTTCCAATGAAGATTTGGAGAATAGACGGAAGTTTTAAATTAAAACACTTGCCTTGTATAACACTGTAATATTTTACTTCGTTAGAAACACAGAGCCATGATTTGTAAGCAACCTATTGACTTGTTGGATGCATGGTCTGTTTGATGCAGTTTTAACAGATGCCACTGAAAAGTTGGTGCATTTCATATTAAGACAGGTGGTCCTTTTAAATCAATATTTGCTTTCTTTTTCTAGGCAAATTAATTCTTAATTAAGAATTTTCTTTTTGACGCAAAGTGGAAAAATAATAACCATGAGCATAACCTTGACTCTTTTAACTTCATACAACTATATACCCATTTCCCTTAGTTTTTGTACTTTGCTGCTGCTTCTCTTACAACTATATACCCATTTCCCTTAGTTTTTGTACTTTGCTGCTGCTTCTCTTCCCTGAATCTCACCTGTTCTCTCTGGTCCCCTTCCCAGCAGAGTGCAGCACTGACCAGTTTGGCTTCCATTTGCAAATCCCCCTGTCTCAAGTGGGTCCTGGAGGGGCAAAGCCAGTGGCGCTGTCAGGCTTTGCTGCAGGCAGGGGGTGTCTGCAAGGTTGGAAGGGAGGGTTAAAGGTGGCCTGGGGTGAGATTTGTGCTTTGCATGACTGGGAGGGGTGGAGGGGAGAAGGGCAAAGGTAACCACATGTAACACTTGATCTCAAGGTTTTTAGGTCAACATGCAGCAATGCAATTAGTAGCAGCTTGGGCGTTGAGGGCAGGTTACCCATGCCCCTCACCCCCAGGTTGCAGGTTTTAGCTGGGTGTTTTTTTCAGCAGCAGTACATCCAAGAGCTGGAGTCTCCAAACTGCAGCCACGTGGATGCTCACAAAGCTCTGCTGGACTAGTTCGTTAAAGTGTAACCTACCATTTGTACAGATGACCTGAGTAATGGCACAGGAGTATGACTACGGTTAAGTCTCTCCAGAGAGAAGCTCTAGTATGGGGATTAGGCCTACATCTCACTCTGTTTAAACAGGCAGAGAAACATCTTGTAATTTGGTACTGGTTTTTGTTTTATTCTGTTTTCCTTTATTCTTTTAGTAGGGTGTTCTGTGTCATGCGTTCTCTACAAGCAGGTGTTGAAACTGAGGTGTTGTTAGGCAAACATCTGTTCCTATGGAAAATTAATGGGATTTATATTGCTCAGCAGCTTATTTACTAATGCAGCCAAAAAGGAGATGCAAATATATCCCCACTCTTCCCCCCGCCCATGTGATCCCCCCAGTCGTGCTTGTTTGCTTGCTTTGCTGGCAACAGTAATTTTACACACTGGTTGTTGTGCTGTCCCTATATATTGTCTTAAGAACAGCACAGTATGCAGGTAAGTCAACCCAGACAAGGCCATATGAAGCTGTTAAAGCAACACCATCATTCTGATAACTGTGTAGAGCCATGTCTGTCCACATCTTGTGCTGTCCGCTCCTGCCTTCCAACCTGTTTGCTGGTTGACCGAGTCTTCTTTCCTGATCTTCGTATGTATAGCACTGGATGTAGTTGTCCCAGGTACCTGCTTTTGGAGTATCTATAGTCTGGGGACTGTGCTGGTCAACGCACAACATTTAAATGAATCATTATCTACTAGAATTTAAAAAGAAAAAAAAATTGTAAAAATATTCTTAAAAGTCCTGTGTTAAAGTTTCCTAAAACAAAACTTAAGGCAATATCTCAAACTAGTGAAAACAGATGATGAAGTCAGTGTTGTTGTGAAGAATTTCTACACAAGTAGAAAATTAAAGTAAACTGACTAGTTAAGTTTGGTTTTTTTCTTATCTTAAAAATTCTGTCTTCTGACTTCAGTCCTCATAACAGCTGAACAAATTCTTCCATTAGGGCTCTGGAGAACATGTGGCAGCTAATCTGGAGAGCTGCTAAGTTGGTCTTTGTGTTTAGAGCGAGCAGAGTATACCATGAGCCTATTAATTATTACTTGCTCTGGTATTTCTGTTCCTTGCAAATGTGTTGAGGAAGCTGCAAACCTATACTTATTGTAAGGTTTCTTGGTGGAATAGGCACTGACATAACTTTAAATAACAAAACTAACTTTTGGTTTGTTATTTGGGTACAGAAAACTTTTAATACCCTTAGGTAGAATGCTGCTTTTCTAGCTTGTACCTTTGTCCTATTAAAATCCTATTTTGTATTTATTGTTGTGGTTATTGCTGTGTTTCAGGTGGCTTAGTGCTTCATGGTTGTTCTGTCCATTTATATATGGCATATCCTCTTGCTAGCTTTCCAATTCATCCAGTGAGCGTTTGGCTATCTGACCTTGCATCCGGACAAAGCATTTGTTTAACTTCTTGTAAACGGCCTAAGCCCAGCTCTTCTGGTATCCCTGTGCCACTGGAATGGAGGAAGAAAGAATTTATATTCAGTTTTCTGTACTTTCATAGTGGCCTTGTGCATCTTTTAGTTAGTCCTTGTTGTCATCTTCACTGCGCAGCTTATTAGCTAAGGGTAAGCATACTCAGTGAGTCTGCCAGTGCCACAAAGTAAAGAATTTGCTTGAAACTATTCAAACAATATTTCAAATAAAAGACACTCGCTAATGAAAAATGCAGCAAACTCACCTGGGAGAGTAATTAGAGATGGTGGTGGATGTATACATGTTACTTGAAAGAAGAAGGTTAAGTTTTATATGTATTGGTAACACCTTTTGTTGTTTGATAACTATTTCTATTAATAAATGAGAGCTACCAGATAATGCATGACTTCACAGTATTATGCACTATGGTCTAGTTTTGGAAGTATTGAATAATATTAGAAATCGTGGCCAAGATAAAACTTCTTGCTTCCTTTAGATGACTCTGTACAGACTTTCATCCACAGACGAAAGATTTTTCTGGGTTTTTTGAACAGCTGATGCTAGAAGTACTGGAAAGTTTGAAAAAATAGTCATATGTTGAACCTAAAATAGAAAACAAGCGGGGAATGCAAGGCTTTTTACAGTGGTTCACTATTTTTGTTTTTCATATTTGCAGACCCTTTATCATTCTTGCCTATCTGAAATGTTTACTTTACACTTGAGAAATTAATGTAGTCCACTTGCTTTCGGTTTGTACTGCCCTAGCCCTCTTTACGCTGCTTCAGGGTTTTCTGAGTGCTCTGCAGCCGTTTCCTTCCGATACCATCGGAAGGAACAGTGTTGAGCTCCGGGGCTGCATCGGGAACACTGATGCTGCCCCGGTGAGTCACACGGTAAAACCAAAACAGTCCCATGTGATTGTTCACACACGAGATTCAGGCTCATCTCTCTGTAAATAAGCATTTGCTTGTCTACCTTGTCTTTCCTGTAAACTGATGAAGCAGTAAAAGTGCTTTCTAGGCATGTGCCCTTGACACACAATGCTAAAAATAGGGTAGTTTGACATCGCTACAGACTCGTGGGCTTCCTAGTTGTCTAAAACGACGCTCCCCTAGTTAAACAATCATTTGAATGGCCACCTTTTTTTCCTGAAAGTAAGTAGGTACTCAGGAATGTTTTAGGTTTTTTTTGTATTCAGCTCTAATACATAGAGCTTCCGAATTTATTTCTTCAATATATGGACAAAGTTAGGTGGCATATCTGTTCATAGTGTTCTTAGTAACTTTTCATAATCTCACTGGGAGAGGGCAGAGGTGGGTTTCAGTCTTTTTAAGGCGTCTGTGCCCTTTCTTTACGATGTTGGTGCTTTTCTGAGCGTTTTTAAGCACTGTTATTCCGCTCATGAGGTCACGCCGTTGTCTTTCACTCTGGTTATTGTCACTGTTACTCAAACACTTCAGATGCAGTTGAGACCTTGTTAGAAGAATAATCAGTTATATTAGCCAAAGCTCGTCTATTTTTATGACTGTACTTTTGCCACACCTTTCTTCCAAAAGAGCTGAACTAGTCAAGCCCGTGAAAGCGTTTCACGCTGTTTTTTACCGGTGTGACACCCTGTGCGCCGTGTGAAGGCTGCCATGCCTCCCTCAGATGTGGTCCTCAGAACTTGTGCTTTGGACCCACATGGTTTGCTGCGTTCCCAAATGCCATTTTCCCTGATCGCGCAGGAAGTGATTCCTCAAAGCACAGCCCGGGACTGATTTTAAGTACAAATCCCATGTTAGAGCCTGAACCGGAGGGACAGGCTCGCTGTGCTGGGAGCGGGAAGGGGGATGTTTGTAGCTGGGTGTATGAGGCCTAGGAGGGAAGGGGAGGGGAAGAGAGATTTATTTTAACTAACTGTAAGCTTTATGTAGCTTCCTTCCTTGCTTCCTCTGCCCCCTGCTTTACCTTTACGGTAAGAGTCTGCGTGGCTTTTAAAAAATGTATCGCTGCTGCCCAAAAGGAATGGGTCACTCCCCCCCACCCACCTCAAAATGGTCCCCAGGGTGCCTGTGGTGTGGCAGTGGTGTCTGGATGGCACATGTCTGGGCAGGGGAGAGCACTGGGGCTGCCTTGGCGGGGATGGGGGGGTGGCAGAAATCACAGCTGCCGTGGCCACCGTGCAAGGAGCAGAGCAAGGACTCTGCCTTCACCCACAGCCCTGGGCAGGGAGGAAACGCAGGGGTCTGGTGGCCATGACACTGTGAAGGCAGCAGAAACGTGGTGTGTATGGGGAGGGCCAGGCTGAGCAGCATCACCCGTGGGCCAGGGGCAGGCTGTGAAAGCATGAGAGCAAGTGGGGAAAAGCTTCTTTTTGCTAGGTTGGTGCCATGTGTGCTGTTGTTGCTGATGGGAGAGCAGCGGTGGGGATCTCGTGGCCTCCTCATGTTGCCCCGCTGTTCAACCTCCCGCTCCCTCAGAGCAGTTGTAGCCGGTTTACTGCTCAGCAGATCCACTGCTGGGGTGGAGAAATTCCCCGTGCCCCCTCGCCTACATCCACAGTCTCGAGATTTCCCTCGGGCTTCTCTTTTGTAGCTGGGATGACCACAGGTCTTTCATTTGTTTCTTGGAGGTCACGTTTTGTAGGCTTTGGGAGGTTCTCGTTCCTGTGCTGCAGGGGCCTTCAAAGCAATGTGTATGTTTCTCCAAGTGGTGGCACAAGGTGGGCAACCAGGGCTGCAGGGAAAGAGCCGATAGGACTAGCTGGTCTTGAGGGAAGAGCCATTGCAAGTTCAATGCCCGGAGACAGCATTTGCAGAGAGTCTTGTCACTGCAAATACAACCTGGCTTATTCCAAACTGATTGCCCTTGCAAACAAAATAGCTGTCAGTGCTCAGACTGTATCCTGCCTTATACCAACAGTTGGAGCTGCACAGGATTCCTTGACTCCTGTATCCATCAAACTCTTGAGTGAATTTCACTTTAAAATAATCCAAGATCCTTGAGAAAATGAATGCTTAGTCTCTGTACTTCATCATTCTCTATTGCTTTAGAAGTAGAACTGAGGAGTTTGCAAGCTGCACTTAGTTTCCTTCCCAGCTTGAGACAATATAAAGTACAAGTTTACACAGTGTTAAAAGGCAGAAGACAGAGACCAGGCTGTAAAGCAGCCCAAATTAAGCTGTGCATTTCTAAATCATGAATAATTCTTAAAACCCTGTTGTACGAGAGAAACGAGTGTCCCCGTTTTGTCAGTTCTGAATCAGACACAGAAACAGCGTATGGCTGGGACAAAGAAAAGGGGAAGAAGAACGTGACTCGTGGTGCATGAAAATATATATTTTGGTGCACTGTTTCACAGCTCGTAAGCAACAATCTAAAAGGAGAAGAAACACAGCTTTAAATAAAATAATCTTTGGGCAAAAAGGCTTCCTCTGTTTGGAGCCAACAGGTTGTCACCCTTGCTGGGTTGGCTGTAAAGCCGCTTTGTAAGGGCTCGTGTGGTGAGACTCGGGATCAGCTTTCCCCTCCAGCCGCTCGCCCCAAGGTTGCCGTCTGCCATGGGTTTCGGGATTGGCCCCCATGGGCTTGGCTGGAGCTGCGGTGTAGAGCTCTAGTGCAGGAGAGCGTGGGCTGCTGCTGGTGGAGCTGCAGGCACACGTTTGGCTCCCACCTCTGACTTTCCTCCCTCCTCTCTCCTGGCTGCAAGGCAGCCTCTCCATCCTTGCTGCTTGTGTGCCTGCTGGCTGCTTCACTCTGAGGTGCTCAGGCAAAATGAAGCTCTGCCTGCCCTCTGTGACCACTGCTACCAGGAGAATCCTGTGTGGGAAGCCTTGAGGTCTGTTTTCGTGCCCGTGTGTTGCGGGCGCAGCCTCCTCGGCACGGGCGAACGTTGCAGGGCATGAGCTTGTTTTCATGACACTTCACACAGCTGTGTGAGGCTCAACTGCTGTGCCTTGTCGCCAGCTTTGCGGTCTTTCTAGCTTTTCTGGGGAAGTTATTGTTGTAAACAGGCATGTGCTTCACATATATGGTTTTGTGCTGGTATTTTTAATGAGGGAAGAACATTACACGCTACACCAGTAATGTGCATTGCAGTCGTTATACAGATGGCCGTATTCTCACGTGGTCTGTTTCATACCAGATTTACAACTGCGTGTTCATTATTAGACTTAGAGCGGTGCGGGAGCGGTGTTCATGTAGTTGCCCACGTATTTAAAGGTTACACAGATACAATTCTTCTTGGTAGTGCCTAGTAGAGAGCAGCTGACACTTGGGGGGGAAAAAAAAAATCCTAATATACTTGTTGAGGGGGCTTTGGTTTCCTAAAGCCAAACAAGTAAGATTGGACCCACTTCTGAGGATCTGGAATATTTGTTGTTTCTGCTGGGAAGGGCAGGGGTGCTGAGTTCTTCTGCTGACTTGTTCTGGATTAAGGAATTTAACTTTTGACATCCAAGTTGGAAAACTATGCATTTTTTTTATCTGATAGTTTGGTGGTTTGTAACCACTGTTACAGTACAACTTATACTTGCATGGGGTAGTTCAGAAGTATACACAATGGAGCATTTATTCAGTTTTTATTATTATTGGCCAGTGTGGAGAGGTGATTGTATTTTAGATGAGAAAACATAATATTTCATCCTCTCCATGCATAATTTACCGGTTGGAATTTTGTAATTATGGTTCTAGTTAAGCTTGCAGTTGGTAACTCCAGAACTTAAACCATTTGTCTTCTCTCTAATGGTTAGAAAATGAGTGTTTAATTGAATGGTTTATAGTGACCGATGTCTGCTCTTTCCTCCTGGTGTAACGAATGAAGGACAAACATACAGATAGTTTCCTGCCTGGTATGCTCATAGCACTTGGGGGTGATGGGCTGGTGACGTGTGTTTATATATTGTCGTTGAAGCTCTTTGTATTTTTAAAGCTGGAATTGCAAGCTTTTCCCAAACTTTTCTGAGGAAATTTAATAATAGTTTTATCTTCCAAAGCTGATTACAGCTAAGCATGAGGGATTTTGTAGTCCCTGCTAGCATATATCAGTGCACCTCTGTTACAAACTCAGGTTGTCTTCTGTTGCATTCATGGCATTGCCACTAGTGTTAAGGTGTTCTCATGTTGTCCCTTGCTGTTCTACAGTGCTTTGAGTGCTAAGCTTTCTACGGGCAACTCCCATTGCCATATTTATAGGATTTAAAAAAAAAAATAATCAATGGCAAAAAAATTAATTTCAATGCACAAAGAAAAGCCAACCTCCAAACCCCTAATTCAAACCTTCACTATCTTTCACTATTTACAGCTCTGATAAGCTCCACCTAACCTTAGCTTCACCAGATCTAGGGCTTTGTTTTCCCTTTTTCTGCAAACCACTGCATACCGACTTGATACTTTTTCTGCAGTGCTTTTCATCTCTATTTAAGAGCGCAATCGAAAGTAGATTTTGAAAAACTAAAGGGGAGGAAAATGTCTACCTTCTTGTGATGCTGTTTTTTTTCTTTACATATTTTGTATTTTAACTGCAAGTGTGTTTACACAGCTGTCTGCATTCATGTACATGTCTGCTCCCCTAGTATGTGAACTGAGTAATAGATGGATGATAAAGTTTTGTGCCTATGCACCCACATACAGATTTATATTAACAAATCATGTTTTGCTTTATGTCCCAGTTTCTGACTTTTAATGCTACGTAACTTGCACTTCATAGTTGGCTCAAACTGGGAATGAAACTAAGGAGCCTGCAAACACCTTAGTACTGTTTCTAAAGCAATAAAGAATGATGAAGTGCAGAGTCTAAACATGCACTTTCTGAGGTGTCTTGGATGACTTTAAAGTGAAATTTATTCAAGGATTTGATGGATATAGGCTTACTCTAAACCAGTTACTGATATATCAAATTATATTTGTAAAGACAAGAGTTTTAGCTGATGATATTTTCCCAGTGCTGAGTGGAATGGCTGTAGGTATTTCCCTTCGCTTCACACTGCCACCTCCTTTGCGGTGAACATCCTCCTCTCAGCTGGTCCTGTCACATTAGTCTCTGTAACCAAGTGTCTCTCTGGAGCTCTGGGTATGCTCTTTGTGTGCCATTGTAAGAAGTATGTGGACCGCTTTGAGGGCATCTCCAGCAGGGGAAGTAAAACCCAACTAAAACATGACCTTCAAGGAAGACGTGAGGTCATTAAGTCTTTCCACTGCCTTCTGTGGAGATGAAAGCCTTCAAGAGCATAAAATGTTTTACTATTTGTGTGATATGGTAGAAGTCTTAACAAGTATAAATCTGCAGTGATATGGGAAGGGTATCTCTACTGGGGAGTGTCCAAGTCATCCATACTTAAAAAATCTCCAGTGATACAGATTCAAGCATTGGCTTGAAATTACTGTGGTGTAGCTGATTGTATCTTATGCTGGGTAAAATGACTTGTTTAGATCTTGAATAGCTCTGGGGATGGTGATTCGTACAGCTGTCTGTTTTCAGAATTTGGGGACACACACACGAAAAGTCAAAACCAAACTCAGTCAAGGATCTAATTCATCAGGCCAACCTTGGTTATGAAACCAGGTAGCTGTGGCTGTCATGGGACAAGTTCTAAACCTGGTCTTCCAGATGCAGTTTTATTGCTGTGTGGACAGTGGTTGTTGGATTGGCTGAGCTTCAGCGAACATAGGAGGTCATTAAAAGCACTTGAGCTTTGGGTCAATGCTCTTTGCATGCAACTTTCAGTATGTCTGTATTGATTTCGTTCTTTTTGAAGTAGTTGGGGGGGAAAAAAACACTGCAGGTGTCTCAGTATTACGATAAGGGAACATACGTACAGGGTGTGTACATGTACAAAGTACAGAGTTCGGGTGTCAGTACAGGGTTTCTGTGTATCATGGTAAAATGCACACGAAGCCTGCCAGTGCATGGGGCTATTCATCGGTTTCTAAATTAGTCGTTCTTGGTGTTTCTACCATGTTGGTAGACTTGCTCTCAATTGTGAGTTTTAGTTGTGTTTTTTCCACTGAGGAGTATTTAATTTGGAATATCTTTAGGAGGCCAGCTTGAGCTGTATTTGTCAAATAGTTTAAGCCTATGACAAGATGCTGAATTCGGTAAACAATATTCCATATGTCCTACCAGACTTTGAGATGTCGCTTTTTAAATGAACCAATCATGAGTGAAGTGAACATTATTCATCTTACGCTAACGCTACGCAGAGTTCTTTGAGATGTGTGTGTGCTGTGCACGCATCCCACAACCTATATTTTTATGCCTGAAGCAGCTTCTTATATCAGCTTGCTCTTCCATGCTCCTGAGTCCTGTGATCCTGCAAGTGGGTGGGATATGAATGAATATGTATAATACAGTGTGTGTGTATATGCACATATACAGAGAAATGTATGTAAAAGAAAGGTATTTAAACTTTAAAAAGAAGTAGTAGTCAGCTGCATGTATTTGAGCACAAGCAGCAGTAACCCACATCTGTAGCAGCGGTAGCGAAGGCCTATGCAGGAACGTGGAGAGAAATGGGGGGCTGGACCACCTTTGTGAACAAATCTTTTAAATCATCCTGAGGATGGATTTGCTAAGACTTATGTCTGTCAACTGCAGAAACCAGCTTGAATGTTTTTCTAAGAGGTTTCTAGGAGAATGTACTAACAGGGTTAATATGACAACCACATTTGTACTCGTGAATTATTTCTGTTTTCTTTCTCACATGGTATAACTGGAGGTGAGCAAACCACTATTTTCATATTCTTCTTGTTAAAGCCTGTTTTTAGCATTTCCCTTTTGATGAAAATCCAGATGAAGGCATTGGTACCTGCACCTTAATGAGAAGCAGATGAGAGGAAGTGGGTAATGCTTATTTGTTGGTTTTTTAAAAATTAAGGACTGATGATTTACGTAACGTGTAGTCACAGATGTAGTCATAGTGGAGATAAATCAGGCTTCCTTTTTCCAGAATTTGGACAGAGATCTCTTGAGTTATTGTTTCCTGATTTCTTGTCTGAAGGTAAAAAATACCACAAGCACTGAAGCTTTTAATGGTAGTTTTAATGCAGCCAAAACAGTGAGGAACATAATCTCATATAGGCATCATTGTTCAGAGACTCAAGTTCTCTATCAGTAGCACATGAGCATTTCTTCATGTCTTCTCTAGCTAGATATTGAAAAAAACCTGGCTTATTGAGCTAACTTTGCTTTTTTGCTGGAAGAGAAAAGGGGGAGGAGGGAGAAGAGAGGGATGAGTAATTTCTGATTTTTCAACCCCCTCACCCTCCCAAAAGCCCACTGCTACCTCTGAGCTGCTTATTATTGCTCGGTTATCTCATATTATATCCCTGCAAGTACTAGCTCCTGCTCTTGTAAATGTACTGAGAAAAAAGCTTCTATCTAAGTTTTAGGCAAGACCCACAGAAGGAAAATAAACAAACAAAAACCAAACCAACAAACAAAAAAACCCTAAAAAAAAAGTTAGTATTAAGATGAGTTCAAGGGAATGGTCGCCAGAGTGGAGCAGTTGGTCCATCAGTTACCAGAAAGCTGTTTTTTTTTTCCCATCTAGAAGTAGGTTTCTGCCATTTTTGTGTGTGTCCATCCCTGTGATGATTCTTCTGAAAAGGCAAGAAAAAAAAAAAACACAACCCCAGACAAATGGAAAGTGAAATCTGTGAACGTGAAATCTGATCACGCAGAAACGAACATAAAATGAACCCTTTTTTTTAAGTTTAACCTCAGAAGACTCCAATTGACTGAAATCGGATATCAAAGACTGTGTATCCAAATGGCTGACAGAAAAAGGAGGGTCCAAACTAATTTTTAGAAGCTAAGTTTATCTGTGATTATGACTGGTGTGCACTTAGGAGCTTCTCTGTGATAGCAACTGCTGATCCAGGCTAAGGGGTACGAGGAATGATACAACACAAGGAATGAAGCTGATAGGTTTCCTTGTCACCATCTGTATGTATTTTTGGAGCGTTAACCCTGGGGCGATTCCTTTATCGTGTTGGAAAGCAAGAGAGGCTTTATTAAACATAAAGAGGACACACCCTGTGCATGTTGTAGGGTGCAGAGGCAAAGCGTGTCTGCCTTAATTGTGCTTTTGTTCCTCCTGAATTCCCCAGAACCTGGGCTGGAGTGTGACAAAAGGAGTATCAGGGCTGGGGTTTTTTTTTCTTTCCCTTCCCCCCCTTCTTCTAGGAAAAACTAATATCATCATCAAAATATATTTAACTACCTACCTCTTTCTTGTGAAAACTCACCGCTGTGGATAAGGTTACATGCACAAGTCGTCCCACGTGCTGGTTGGGAGTAATGGCAGATAACTTGGAGCCTGCAGCTAGGATGAGCATGTTGGAGTGTCTATTTACAAATCAAATATCGGCCTGGCATGGCCTGCCCTACCCTGGCAGCAGAGCTGTGCGTGCGCGCTAAAATTAAAGAGGAGGCTGGAAAGGGAGACATTCCTCATGTTCTGGGCTGGTTTCATTGGTTCAACAGCGTGTACCACTACTGCGCTGCTGGCATGGCAGCCAGCACAACTACAGTAGCACATTGTGCGCTCGTGGGTAAGAGCTCAACAATAAGGGACTGGAAAAGACCGCTTTCCATAGGGAGGTTTTTAGAAGGCTGAATATTACCAGAATAATTTCACAAAGCTATATAATCTGAAAAGAAACTGAAGGCGACTGCCCTTGATCTGCTGCCAGACCTCATAGGGGTATTGCTTTCCACAGACTGCTGCAGCACGCTCGGCCATGTTACCCCATCCCATAATATTATTTTTTTTTTTCCTCTGTCATAGCTGAGCTTGCTATTTATGCTAGCTTGAAAGTTAAGCATGCTGTTGAGTAAGCAAAGGGAAAAGTGATTTTACTGTTGCTACGTGGAAGAATGGCCAAATGCTCCTGTATTTTTGGGGTGGTACAGAGTGTTTAGACTTTAAATTCTAGCAAAGGGTGTTCAGGTTTCTAAGCCAGCCTCCGGGGCTGGCAGAAGCTCTTCTAGTGTTGTCATCCCTGCTGCCAGGGACACTGTGATGTCCTAGAGGGGACAATATGGCAGCTTCTTGGTCTGAGCTTCTCAAATCTATTTAAAATCAAAGATCTTAAAAAAGGTCCCCAAAGAAGTGGAACTTTTTCTCTTTTAAAGTTAAAAAAACATCTGGAAATGGGATGTCCTTGGCTTCTCCTTCCACCTTGTAGTTAGGAGCAATAAGTCTGCAGAAAGGTGCTGTTTGTAGTGCCTGCAGGAGCTGTGCCTGGTGCAAAGGCCTGTTCTTTCACATTCAGCGTCCGTATTTTATTTGGAGCTACTGAGACATTCTCAATGCTTATTGGGAAGTTTGCTTCTAGCTTCATGCAGGGAGCAGGTGGTTTGGGTTTTCGTGTTTGTTTTCTTGGCATTTTAAATATTTTTTGTCTCCTCTGGGATGCTGCGCTGTATGCGTCTTGTGTTCATTATTCATAATTTAAGAACCCGTCTTTATAGTAGAACATGTGCAATGGGCCCATCTTTATTCAGTTGACTCTTGCCTGAAGAGCATCTTCCAGTATCTCTGTGCTGAGCATAGCTCTGCTGCGCTTTGTTAGAGGGTCTCCAATTAACTTTTTTTTTTCCTCATCTGGGCGATGAAAATTATGTCATCAGTGTTTCATGTCTCACACTTTCTGGCTTCAAGCCCTCTTGTAACGTGGCTGTTTTTGTATGCTGAGCTGTTTCCATCTCCCTGAAACCTAGCATTGGGAGTGTGTGTGATGGTATGTGGTC
Source organism: Dromas ardeola (assembly GCA_013398915.1). Taxonomy (NCBI): domain Eukaryota; kingdom Metazoa; phylum Chordata; class Aves; order Charadriiformes; family Dromadidae; genus Dromas; species Dromas ardeola. The sequence continues at coordinate 1,070,514 of VYZM01016283.1, read as the reverse complement.
AGAGACCTGGGATCCTGACCTTCCTATCTATTCCCTTTTCTGACCTGGTTGTGATACAGCTTGTCCCTAAACTCTGTTATCCAGATTTTTTTGGAGAGCTTTCATTCATGATGCCCCTCACATTTTAGAAGCACCTCAAGTCCTTATTACTTCCACAATATCTGGTCAATCCCCCCATATCCTTTCCTACATGGGGTAGATCCAGTTAGTAGTGAAATGTCTCCTGGATGTTCCCGCCTCACTCTTCACCCCCATCTCCAGAAGCCCAGGCAGCGGCTGGGCCACAGGTCCTTGAGTTGCAGTCATGACCTCCCTGGCTGCCCAGCTGGGCTTGGGCTGCCTATTCTTCATTTCTATATGCAGGCAGTAAGGAGGGCCTGCTCCAGGCTCTTGGAGCAGGCCAGGCTGGCTGAGGACAACCTTGAATTTCAACAAAAAGATCAGGTGGATGTTTCCATTCCCACCACCCCCCTTCCCCATGTAGCTGTTGCTCCCATTGCCTGTGCCTTGCAAGCTCCTTGAGGCAGGGGCCGCCTTGGTTTGTTGCTGCTTTTGGTATGCACGGCCGCTGCTTCATGCAAGAGGTGTACTCCGCTAATGGTTTGAAATCAATTTTTCTACTGCTCTAGCAGTCCTCTGGTACTGCTGTCTGCATCTTCTTGCTATGCTCAGCTCTGAATAGCACGTTTCATTCTCATCCAGATGCCACGAGCAGGGATTTAAGAGCAGTGGCTCGCTAAATATTCAGCAGGCGAATAACCAAGATTTCTTAGTTCCTCTTACACCTCCTCCTCTTTCTTCTCATGTCAATAGCAAAGCACTGAAGTACTCTTTCCCTCTGCGCCTAAAAATCTAGTTCCCCTTCTGTTGGGCTGAACATTTTGCTATGAATCAGTGAAAAATCAGAATGAAGTGTACATTCATACAGGCTGGGGATTTACACTCCCACTTCCCTTATTTTAAACAGTGCTGGCTTTTTAAATGTCAAAAAATTTAAATTTTAAGCATTTTAAGGAGAATGAGTTGTTTTGACAAGGGGAGTGTAGTTTATTGCATAGTAAATGTGAAACTGGTAAATGGCATACAACTTCTCAATGCCCTGCAGTATTGTTCACCTTTACTCTTAATTGGTTACTACTACAGGTGTTTTTGGTTCATGTTCAGGGGAATATTGCTGTAGAGAGTTAAAGTACTTTTAGTTGAGGATTGCTTGTGGAGCTGCTTATGGAGCAGCAGTGAAACAGGACTGGAGACACTTGTCTGAATACTTGCAGTGCCTGTTTCAGAGGATAAGAAGTTGCATTGAAATGGAGTGTCAGGTTTTCTGGAAAATAATAGGTTGGGGTTTGTTTTGTGTTTTCGTTTGTTTGTTTATTCTTGGTTGGTTTGTTTGTTTGTTTTTTTGAACAAAGTGTATCAGTCTAGCACCTGGTGTTACCAAACTGCTCAGATGCTTGCACAAGGGTGACTTTTGCAAAGGACTGCTCTAATGGCTTTTTTTAGCTGCTAAAGCCTGGTGTCTTGGGCAGAGACGATTATTTAGTTGAATCGAAAACTTGGCTATAAAATATAAGGCAGACACTTAAGTCTAAACGTTCCTGTGGGGCCACAGGAGCCAGTAAGAATAGAGAAGACCTCTGCTGTGTTGTACTTGATTTCTTGTGCATTTCATAAGTAGGCTTGAAGAATAGAAGACGATTTAACTATGTTCCAGGCAAGCAGTTCTCTTTGAACAAAAGAATAGCAATTCAAAACCTATATCATCTATGTTAGTTGGTAGTCCCTTTTTCCTCTATGAATTCCAGTGCTTGTGAGGAATAAGGGTATTTCAGTTTTTAGGTCTATGCAACTATAGAATATTAATTACTGCAAAGCAAGTGGAACAGTGTAAACTTGCCTCCTTTGTGATTGCATCCCTTGTTTTCCCTTTGTAAGAAGGGAAAAAATATTCTAATTTTATTAATAATGAGGCTGTACAATAAACTTCAGAGCTGGAGAGCTTGCTGGTAACTAAATACACCCCGCAAGGCTGTGAACAGGAAACTCTTCCACCTCTCTTTGTAGAACGTTCGGAATGCAAGTAGATGGAAGCGGAGGTCGCTCTTGAACCATGTTAGGCGTAGCTAACTCATTTAACTATGGCTGTTCTCCTTGAATTGTTCCAGTCATCTTACTTGTCATTCAATTGCTCCTTCAAAATTGACACTTAAAAGTAATTTATAGTCTGCAAGCTGTCAGCTAGCACTCAGCATTCATGCTCTGAATTGTTTTGTTTGGGTATATATAGGTCAAATGGTATTAGCATAGTGTGTGTTTTACAATCCTAATTTCTAGTTTAGATAATGACATTCAAAAGTTGGTGGTTTTTTTTGTAAGCATCCTCTTAAACCTTACCTTTCAGATTAGTGCATGGGTTGGCCATAATACTGATACTTTAAGCTAGACTTGGAAGTCTCATAGATCTTGGTAAATGTGTGCTTAACAGAATTTCACAATAATATCTCTTTAAACTTTAGGTGTTTTTTTAATAGCTTGATTTTGAGTGTTTTAAATATGTATACTTTTATTTTTATGACTATGAATGATTAGGTAGCTGCTATATAATGTGTTTTACCATAGAAATTTTCTACACTCAAAACCCTGGTGATTCCCCTTTGCTCCAAAGTTCATGATTCTGCAGCTTGAAGGCTTTGACAGCACTTAATTGTTGTTGTTTGCAAAGCTCTCATTTCTGTATTAGCACTGTAGAGACCTTTACTGTAGATTTTATTTTAACCTCATTCTGCAGCTCAAAGTAATTCAAATACTTGAAGATGGTTTTCTTGCTCTACCAAGGTCTCTCCTTGCTGTAAAGCGTATATAACCTTTATTTTTATCTCACCGCAGCCTTGAATTCTTGAGTCCCACTCCAACCTCCTCTACTTCTTTCAGTGCCCAGTCCCCACAGCAGGGACTAGGTAAGGTTGTCCCCTTTTCTCCCCTCTCCCTGTAAATGGCCATAAAAAACAGGAGAGGTAGGTTAAGAAAAACCTGTCTTGTCCAGCTGTTGGGGTGACTTCAGCAATTTCAGATGTAGCTGTTAAAACAACTCAAGTGACTGAGCTGCCCCATGCGTTATAAGGCTGCTACTGATGCTCTGCATTCAGGTACAGGAGTTTTGCCATGCCAGCAAAATAGCTAGGGAGGTGAGGTAGGTGACATGCACTGACAGCTCGAGGGAAGGCTTTGTATGAGAATATCCAGCAACCCCGTCTGTGTCTGTAAGCCCCTGTAAACGTAGATCACAATTCCCTCCCTTCAGTAGTCTCCTATTTTTCAGAGACTTGTTGCTTAGAGGCCAAATCTTCTCTTAAATGCCTGGTCCAGAGTAGTGCTGTCCCTTAGTAGGACTGCTGGGAAGCCAAAGGCATGGCACGCATCTTATGGATGACCAGTTTAACGAAGGGAATGGGGAATCCTGTAACTATAACTCAGGTGAAATGCTTCAATCTTTTAATAGTTTTTCCTGGTTATAAAGAGATCTAAGATATTCATGAAGTGGTTGTTAAGGTCTTATCTTTTTCCTGAAAGCTTGTCATCTTGAGTCTTGCGCACAATAGCGGGAATGTCTCAGATGTGATCTCCATCTGAGTTCTAATATACTGTATTTTTATCTGCACTAATCTGTGAACTAAATCCATTTCACAGGATTTTCCTCTATGATTCCCTCTATCATTTTTAGATAGTTATAAGCTAGATCCTAGAGGAAATTCTTAATGTTAAAATATGGGACAATCTTCCCAGGAAAGATTTCCCTGGTATCAAGCACTGACTTGGCTCTGTTTCTACAATGCACCAGCATATACCTGTACCAGAAGGAGGATTTTTCATAAGCATGGCCTCTTCACGAAATTATTCTTGTGCTCTTGTCAAGAGATTTCTTGGAACTTGTAATTGTTGATTGGTTCCAAAAGATGATTCAAAAATTGATTGTGTCTGACAGATTTCTGTCATAGTTGCAGGTTTCCAACTTTACAGAAGGCTTTTTTTTAAATGAACAAACTAGTATTATGTTGAAACTAAAAATATCAGATTAACACCAGCCTTGTAGAGCAGTAATGAAGTGTCATCAAGACTTTTTAATAGCTACAGAAAATAGCTTTCAAAAGTGCCTTTTTCACACACATATGTCCACACACACAGAAAAAAAGAGTAAAGTGTATAGGAGAAATACATTTCTCCCTGATAAATCTTCCAATTAAAAAGAACACATTTTCCGTAACGATAGGGAGTTAACGAAATTGGGAGGACTGAAAGGTTGAGGGGGAAAGGAAAAACGTAACCGTTTCCTTTCTGGTTTTCATGGCGCTGAGCAGGACATTGCAAGTTGCGCTGTGGGGCTGAGCAGCAGTTTTCCTGACAGAGACCAGTGCTGGATGCCTCCACGGGAAGGTGTCGAATAAAGCACCAATTGTATTTCAATATAGTGCCATGAGTAAAGCAGAAAATTCATCCTTTATCCCAGTGTATTTCCCAAACATTCTTTTAAAACTTGCTGGCTCCCTTGCTTTTGCGTAGTCTCTCATTTAATCAAAGCTGGGCAAGGGATGCTCACTGGATAGTAATGCTTTTATAATTCTTTTCCCCTCCTCTCCTTCCCTTTGGCAAACTACAAATGAGATTGTAGAAGTAGTGGAGAGTGTTTCCACTTAAACTGGCCACCTCGATGCGAGAGGAAGCAGATGAACACGAGCTAGTGTTGCTGCTGCTTCCCACTACGTTTCACAACACCCATCTGCCAGCCCGGCATGTGATCCTTCCCTCACGCTGAGCCGCAGAAATGTCCTGGTAGCCCGTCTGCCCGGGGAGGAGGAGGAGGAGGAGGAGGAGGAGAAGGGGGCCCCAGCAGTGCCCACAAGGAGATCCTGGGAAACAGGGATTAGCTGCGTAGAACGGCAGTTACTGCCTTTAAGGACGGATCTGCATGATGGCGCTTTTTAATTTTCTGGAAATCAGGATGGGTACTGAATCAGGAGTGTTTGTGTTAGTGCTAACCCGGTTCGTAAACTCCGATGCTATCTGAAACTGCTCTTGAAGTTACACCTTTAATGTGAGGAGAGGGGAGATTAATAGAGTATTGTAGCAGATATTGTGTGATGCTTAATTGCATTCAGATAATGTTGCATAAATACTTTTTTCTCTGTGTTTTTAAACTTGTTTTCATTTAATTTAGATGAAGGGTGAATAGAAGCTGCCAATTTGGCCATCTCTACATGATTCGTTATTTCATAATACCTGTATCATATTCCCTCTCGCTCCTTTCCAAACTGAATTATCCTGCTCTCTTTAATCTCTTTGTGAAGGAGGCCACCCATGCATCTAATAAAGGGTTTTTTTTGCCTTTCTCTAAACACTTCTCAAGTACTCTTTTTAACCTTGGAGATCATTTAATGCCATTTGTCAGCCTTGATACTTTTTTTTTTTTTGCATCCCATACCTCCTTAGTGTAATGCACACTAATCTTTCCTCCCTATCACACATTTAAGACGACTGTTTCCAGCTTAGGGTGTAGTGTGGGAACACGAAAGCACACAAGAACTTTTTGCCTGCTGCATTCAGTACCTGGGCTAACTTTGTAGTCCAAAAATGTCTTTGGCCATTTCTTCTATTTTCAGAGCTTCATTAGAATATTCTCTTTTTGAATTTTTCCATCGTATGAATTTTTATTTAAAAAAAGGAGGGAAGGGGGGTTCTGATGCTGATCTTCATCTGTAATGGTTTACCATGTTGCTTACACATGTTGGATTTCTCTAATTTTTTTCTTTAGACACTAAACTTTTTCTATCTGTAAATTATGCTAGTTATACTTTATGTGATTTTTGACTTAGCGGATTTAAGACATGTTCTTCTAAATGTTGTTCTTGAATACTAACATGGTTTTAAAGCATTGGGTCCTCTCTCTTTCCATTACCTTTTGATTTTATATACCTAGGGTTGTGTGTATATATAAAAATTTAAATGATCCAGCAGGATTATCCGGAATTACTTATAAACACATGTGGTATGTAGAGTTGGCTACAATGGTTGTAGTCATGGTTGCATGTGATGTTCTACCTGAGAACTATTTTCTGCTTATATCTTTTGCTTAATTCGAAACACTGAAGTTGCAATAAGATCCACATGATCTTTTACCTCGTTTTTGTTTTTTTTTAAAATCAAGCATTTCAGATGTTCCATAATGAGAGCAAGGTAAATAGGTTTCCCAGCATTTGCTCTTAGCACTGTAGGGGAGGGACATTGGCTCGGGCCGGGGGGTGGCTCTGCTGTCAACTAACAAGTCCAGTGTGTGCAGTGAAGATGACTCGTCTGTAAGGGTTGTCCCACCACGCACTCTCCTCGGCAGCGAGCCGAGGACTTTCAGGAGGACAAACCCCTTTAGTTAGGGGAATCGAATGCTGCCATGGCAAATTGAATCCTACACATTCTTGTCTCTGATGCTGGGCAAACTATTTAAGCAGAAGTTGCCATTAGCTGCTAACAGTGTGCCTTGTCTTGTCTTCGCTTTGTCTCATGTGACGAGCCTCAGGTCTCTCTTGCAGAAGTGCCGTGTTCTCCTTGCTACTGAAAGTGGCTTTGAAGCTGCGCTTTGAACACGCAGACGTGCTGAGTGCTGTGGAAAATCAAGCCCTCGGTGTCCAAATTGGTCACTCAATTAGTAGTTCCTTTTGACAATTTTGGCTTTGTTCTCTGTGGTTCAGCTTTAGATTCTTAAAACCCTGGTAATGCCACCTAAACGGAATTGTATTATAGGGTAAACTTATTAATAGTTTTGAACATTTGGATATAACTGTAAGTTCCCAGGAGAAGAATTCACTCCGGGGTTTGTATGGGATGTGGTAAATAAGCCAGGGTTATTGTTTTCAGGCGCTGCCTTTCTGGTGTGTGCAAACAATGACTTCAGCAGCTTCCAGACTTATTTTTCTGATTCTTCCAGCCTATGGTCATGGTTTCATGAGACAGTAAACTGGGTATTGGAGGGCCTACGAGATGAAAAACACCATCACCACATGTTGCAATGCGCTGAGCCATTGCAAACTGGTGTTGCCTATTCAAATGCCTTCATAAGGCTTTGTAGGAGGAACAGCTATGTCCCGGCAGACCGCGTGCTGGTTTGGGTACTCCATGCTGCTCTCCCTTTACGAGGGACCAATGTGTTCTGACCTTTTTGGTAAAAATGGATGAAGTTGCTGTGTTTGGGCTGTGGCAGTTGTCCGGACAGGCTGCCTGGGCTGTGAAGTGCTGGGAGACCTGGTGGCAAGCTCGCCCGTCCACCACGGCCTCCAAACAGGGGATGCAGCATTATCTAATTGCATCTTTCAAAAATGACTTCTTCCTCAGGGATTTATCAGGGGCTTCTTCATATTTAATTTTCCTTGTAAAGCCATGCTAACCAGGCCTCGTGTTGGGAGTATGTTTTTTACCAGCAAAAAGATTAAGCCAAACTGAGGGAAGGCACTTTGAAGACCCTTTTTGCCTTTGTCAGTTGTTGCTCTCGCAGCCCCACCAGCTGCCAACGGTGGCTCCGCCGAGGTCCTGTTTCACGCATCAAAGTCACAAAATGCTAGCTCTGCTCATGCCACTCTGCAAATTTTAGCACGCCAGGGACCTGGTGGGGGTTGCATCAGGCTAGTTGTGCTATGTTAATATAATTAATCAAAAATTGCAATTTTTTGTGGACTTAAATATACCAACAGAGTACTTGAAGTATGCAGATGGCATTAGTGGTTCAGCCAGGCTTGATATCTGGAGTGATATCAGCATTTGTCTGCGCCTCTTCCCTCTCCTTTTCTTACCTGGCTCTTTTGTTCTCTTTCACCCGACCTCTCCTCTTTTAAATCAAAAAGCCACTTGCACTAACAACTACTTCTCTTCCCTCACGTTGTTGCCTTACTCTTTGTGTGGGTTGTTTTATTTCTTTCTTCTTTTTTATTTTCCTTTCCCCCCACTACTTTTCCCCGCCTCCTTTTTTGTTAAATCACCCGGAACACTCAAGTCTTGGCAGCCAAAAATTTCCACGTGGTCTTTTACTGAATGACCCTAATCCTCCTGTCTCTTTTTCTGCCTCTGCTATCTGTGATTTCAGTTGCGTTGTCTAATTTGAGCTCCCAATCAACATGCCAGGTGTCATGGAGGCAAGGCTGGTGGTCTACATGACCATTTGCTCTACAAGAGTAGAGAAAAGAACCTCGGGTTCTACAGCACCGCTGTGGAGTTCCCATCGATAAGTGTGTGGAGACAGAAGCAAGATGGATAACTGTGCTTATGGACTAGATGTCTGGAGACTAATTTGTTTATGGCATAGGGTAGAAATCCTACAGCACCCTAAGAAGAGGTGTATCAAATAGTCTGTTCTGAAAGTGCAGAAAACAACTGCTCTGGTTTGTTCAAAGGCGCTACTTCTAAACCTGTGAAATCTGCATGAGAACTGGGATATTTTAATGTGTGCTTCGAGCTCTCAGCTCTACTGAAGAGTAATGTTTCCTAGTTTCTTTTTTCCTTGTATAGCAGCCCTTGATTTGTGGGGCTTGGTGTAGGGTAATGCTGTTTATAATGAAGTCAGAATTGGCTTTTAGAGCTTGATGAATGAAAGTCCACAGTATAAGACTGCAGCTTTTTGTGAGAGAGACATCTGTGCTATAACAAGAGCAGGAGACCCAATTTAGACAACTGCTAGAAGGAGAGCTCAAGAAAAGGAAATACTTTTTTTTTTTCTAGCTTAGATTAAATATTTGTACAAATAAACTTTTCTTTTCAGCTGTTCATCAGAATTGCTGCTGCACCACCAACTTGGCTTTGAATTTTGTTCTGATTGCCCAACAAGGCTGTACATGAAGAGTGTTACGGAAGAGCAGCTTAAACAAAACATGTTTGTTTTGCAGCAGAACTAGAGGCTTTGGGCTAGAGAGAAGGAAAAAAAATTTGGGGAGAGGGAAAAGACAGTGCGAAGAGAAATATGAACAAATGAAGGATGTGAATAGAAACTGGCTGTTGCAGTAAATACATACGAAGCAAGAAAAGCATGCAGGAGTTCTGTGTTTTGAAAGTGAGTTACGATAGAGGTTCTGGCTTTGAATATAGTTGCAATGATTTCTTCCAACTGGATCAGCTGGTTCAGTTAAAAGTGTTCTCGCCCATGAAGGCTTCTCCTCACACACGCACGTGTACCCCAACTGCTGCTGAAACCTTTTTACTAGTGCATTTCAAATTCAATCTTTTTAACAGGCTACCCCTGCAGTGTTGGTCACACTTAAAACCTTGCTGCATGAGAGTGCTGGTGATGAAAATGCGTCTAGTGAGGACAGTGCTGTGGAGAGCAAGTGTCTTTGACCCAAGAGGATTGTTTCTCTTTTGGTTTAAAGAGAGCTCCAATCCTTTGAGGAAACTTCTCATAAATCTGTTTGGTAAAGCAACCCTGTTAAGAACAGGGGAACTCAAATCACTTGGATTAAAGCCCAGATGGACTCCATCTCTGACTGAGGCGGCTCGGAAGAGGATTAAGGAGCAGCGTAAGTGGGGAACTCCGTGGTGAAGAGGAGTGGGATGCTAAGCACTCCATCCTGGGCTATTCCTCAGCACTAACAGTAAAGGAGCCTTTTGGTTCTTAGGCTTCTTGGAGTAGATGCAAGGCTAGTGTGTTGAGAGGTTTTTGATGGCTAATCAGAAACACGCTGGAAGTAGGAGCTTTTACAGAGAACATATAATGATGTACTTGTGGCAGTAACTAGCACAGAACACAGTCACTGTTTTCTGGAACGTTATTTCTCACCAGGAAGAAAATAAACTATGTACCATGTGATTTTTAGAATCAATACAACTGTGGGTATTTTAATGTTTTTACTGGAATATTCTGACTTGATTTTCCTAAAAGTCTCATTGTTTCTTACCCCTTCTTCATCCTCCATTTGACCAGAATAAAACAAATTATGCCAAATAAAACTACTTTATTTGTATTTCTTTTACCCCTTGTCATGTGTTTTTTACCTGTTCCTCCCTAGCTTTCTATCAAATGACAAACTATTTGTGACTTTCAAATAGTTGTGAGAATACTGTTGCGAGTGGTTCCTCTGGAACGGGTCTTTGGGAAAACCGTCAAAGCAATTGTGGAACAGCACTTGGTGTGCTGGTTGTTCTGGTTAACTTCTCTATGTAGACATGCCCTCACTAAATAAGAGAATAGCATTTTTATGTGTGACCCTAAGTGTATTGGGAGGGGAAAAAAACCCAACTAAACAGTGGCAAAGTTATGTATATGTTCTTGGGATGCATGGAAGGATTTTATTCCAGATTTGCTCTTCTCTAATTCTCTCTGCCTCTGCTTTAGCCCACTCTGTGAACAGATGACTTGGAGGGTTTGTTTTTTTCAAAGTTTGTGACTTACAGTGCAATGTGACTTCTTGGAGTTATGTTCTGTATTTTCACATTCATGAGATCTTAAACACAGATTTTCTGATGTGAGAGAGAAAACAAGCAATGTGTGCTTGTTCTTCCCAAAATAGCTAACATTTCTTCTTTACTGGAGTGTGTGTCTGGAATGCTCTGTGTTCTGATAAAAATATTACAAATTTTAATGATTTTTTACAAGCTTTTTTGTTTCGTTAATCTGTATTGAGATTGAAATCTGTCATTTCTTTTACCTCTCGATAGGTGCTGGATAGTTTGTTAGCTCAGTATGGAACAGTGGAGAACTGTGAGCAAGGTATGGCTCTGCTCTCAAATTGCTTTTAAATTTGTAGTGGGAAGTAAGTGCACTCTGAACATAACCTCTTTTCATTGCATTTTCCTCTCTAGTGAACACTGACACGGAGACTGCAGTTGTAAATGTAACATACGGCAATAAGGACCAGGCTAGACAGTAAGTATTTTATTTACTTGTTACTGTTGTCTAACTTGAATTTTGGAATTCACATTGTTGCGATTTTTATATGCAACTTTGCTTCTGATTAAATTAATTGATGAAATGATCATGAAGAATGAACTTTTAAGAAAGTCTCTTGGTCTTCCCCTTGTCAGATCTTGTGTGCTTTGCCTTAACTTGCTATTTTTTGTCATCAACTTTTCCTGCACTTTGGTTAAAAATAAATTAAGAATTTTGAAAATTGAAAATTTGGGTGAAATTATTTGACTGGGGAGAATAGAAAGTTAGTGATTTGCCAATGACAGAGGATGGGAGTTATTGCTTATTGATTTTTTTAGCCATGTATTAAAAAAGCTTTGTGATGCCCTTTTACAGTGCTGGTTGTTCTGTGCCTTCTGGTTAGCAGCTGCATTCATCTCCTATTTGTTTCTGTTGTTTTGCTACGATTTTCCCTTAAGAAATTATTATTTTTTTAATTAGAAAATTTAATGCGGCTTCCAAACACACAAAAGGTTGTAACCCGAAAACCTAAAAAAGTTTCTTTGGGCTTTTTGAATTTTAGGCCACAAATTTTGTGCTTGCTTATACCTTCAGTAATTGATAACTCATAATTTGGATATGAAAAATTAAAAAGATAATGCTTTACTTTCTTAATCAATGGTTGTAACCCTTTTCCTTTAAATTTTCCTTTAAGCATCCATATTGTACTATAGGTTTAATTTTGCTTTTCCACCGCAGGTAGAAAAAGGACTTGTGTGTTCCTTAATTTTTTTTATCTGGTGACGTAAACATATTTTTCCCCTCTTTCTAGCCATAGCAGGTTAGACAAAACCAAACCCATGGAATAGTCTACAATGATCTTTTTATTTTAACTTTGAAATTTCTGCCACCTTGTGGCTAACTAAAATCAGCAGCTAAGATGTAGAGTATGCTTATGGTATGCATTAATTCAAAATTACAAATGAAATAATATTTGTACATATAATTAAGTAATTATGACTTCTGTGTAACTTGAATGCAACACATGTATTTAATCTTTTAAAGTGTTAGGTTACTTGTTAGCATATTCTAAACAAATGTGATGGGAAAACTTGTGTCGGTGGTGTCTCCTCTGTACACTGGGGCTGAAGGAAACAATGTTTTTCTTGAATCCACTTGAATTCATATTAACTTCTCAAAACCTGAATCATTCAACAAGTTCTTCTTCAGGTTCTTATGTTGTTGTTAATTCTGTTGCACAGTAATTAAGAAAAATGGTGAATTTCTAGTTCTGACGAAACCCATGGTGCAATGTTAAAAATGAATGCTACATGTGCCAGTTCCTTCTTTGAAAATGTAGGAAGGAAGTCCCTAAAATACCATGGAAAGAAGCATGATGCATATTTTTGAGCTGCCTGTCGTCTGTGATGTGGGTTCCTGGACTTGTGCACTCCTTTCCAAAGTTGAAAACAGCAGCACACAGTTTCTTCCCGCTGTATTTCTCTCCTCAAATTGTGCTTGTTAAACTTCAAGGTCAATTCTGAGGAAATGGTGAGATAAGCCGAGTCTGTGAAGAAGCATCCAAGATAAAAATATTGTTTTGCATGAGAAATCACACAACAATAACTGAAAACGTCTTGAGTTTGAAGCAGGTGAATTAGCGTTCTCTATGGATGTTGGAGGAGGACCTGAAATGATGCAGGTTGAACATAGAGTTTGGTTGCCTTGAAACAGGTAGAGCAATTGGAGGAACCTTGATTTGCTTTTGTGAATGGTTTGATTATGGACACAGGGTTTTCTAGAGGGATGAGTCCATTTTCCATACAGAGAATGTTAGCTCAGATTGGCTGGGTTCAGGACGCAACCTTGCAATCATTTAGGAAACCCCTAAGAGAAGAAGTGGATGGATAGAGGTTTTTTTCTAGGAAAAATCCTGTGGGGAATTGCAATGAAGAATCACTACAGAACCTGTGCATGTGTGGCTTTTCCATAGTGCCTGTGGTGGTGTTTCAGTTGAATGGTTTTCCCAGACATGACCTAGATTTGCTTCTTGGAGCTGTGGTGGACAGCAATGGCTGTGGAGGGGGAGTGGTGTACAAGTGCTGAGAGCTGATAAAAGGCAGTGTTGGTCAGCTAACGCAGTACAACGTGTAACAAAAATGACTTTCTTGAAAGCTTCTTAGAGTCGTTGAGAATCAGCAGCTGATAACAAGCTTTGTATTTTGAAACTTAGCTGTTTAGGGTAAATGATGCTCTTAGCCATGACTTTTGGAGCAAACACTGAGACATGAAGCCTTCTATGGTGCTGCATACGGTGGGTCCCCAGTTCTAATTGTGTGTCTTCTGCACTTTTTGCAATGCACAGTTAGTAGTGCTGGCCGACAAAACATGCAAAGTTGGCCACTTCCCTGCTGGATAGACTGTATGGCATCACTGTGCCTGCTGGAGTGTGTACCGGCAATGCTGTGCGGTGAGGGCACTGTAACACAATCTGGAGATATTTTTGATAAGCAGTTCTAAACAAGTGTGGTATGCATTGCTTGGAGGATGTTACTTTTGAACAAAACCTTTGGTTCCACCCAACTGGGAAACTGAGCTGCCTTCCATCTTGCAAGTGTAATTGTTGCGGCAGAGGTTTTTTTTCTCTGGGCTGGTACTGCAGTTGCAGCATACTCAATACCGGGCTGCATCCAAAATTGGAAACTGAAATCAGTGAAGAATGCTGCAGTCGTTATGAGAAACAAGTCTTGAACAGAGCACACAGCACCCAAAGTCTGAGATGTGCACAGTTACTGACTTATAGTTGGAACCGAGATCTATTGTTTTGACCTGTCGTAGTGACGTCTCTTTTTTCCTAGCTGGACATGGCTGTCTTGGCAGAAAAAGCAGGATGCTGCTCCTCATCTTTATGTGGCCAGAGCAGGGGAGCCAGCATGGCAGGTCAGATACTTGTGGGAAGCCCTGTAGGTTTGTGTAGACATGTACAGAAAGCACAGAGCCACGCACGGGCCTGGGCAAACCACCCTTCATTCTCCTGGACTGTGGGTAGCGAGGAGAAGGCTGGGACTGCCAGGGCATGTCTGTGACCCCAACCCTCCCCTCCTCTCCTGCAACACACTTGGGAGGAGGAGGGAGTTGTTCTGACTTGGAAACTGCCCCTGCCCTCTCCTTCCCAGAAGCTGCAGAGGGCCTTACCAAAGCATGTGCACACTGCTGTGGCACATGCAACTGCTGAACGTCGTGGTGGGATATGGAATATTTGGAAGAGAGGACGAGCGGCAGAGCCTGGAGCCCGTGGTTCAGTTTGAACAATCCAACCATCTGCATGTAGGTACTGAGGCAGCTTGGGACCTGCTTGCTAAAGGGCACCCCCTTTTCTCCCAGTATGGATCCCTGACTGCAACTAGCAGGACATGCTGACCCTGTCCTTGTGACGTGCTGCCACCTAAATTATGGCCGTTATCTTCAAAAGTTATACCACCTCCTCTTTTCCCTCCCCAAAATGTTCCAGTGTGTAGGTGTCTAGTGCATGCTACAGGATTTAGTTGTGCCCAGGATTATGGAAGGGAAATTTTGTGCAAAGTTGGCCTCACATATATGGAGTGGGTATATGTTGTTTTAGTATGGGGCTAGGTGTTTATTTTTTTATCTTATTTTTTAGCTCAGGAATGAGGTACGTGTGGTGGGTGGGTCTTGTAACTGATGGTGTATTTTAAATGCTGGCTGCAATGCGAGGAGTTCAGGATCTGCGTCTTTGCAGATCTAAGTAGGTATATTACTTTGGGTGTTAAGACAGTAGTGGTCACCTTTTAATTAGAATACTTGCAAAAAGAAACATTTTTTTTACTCTTTCAATGAAGCACGAAGCTATGTGTGTGCATACAACATGTATCCTTGATGAATGAATAAGAGTTCACATAACTAATATTTTTACATGCCATCACAGGTCATGGCTAATGTTGCCATAGGAACGATAATACTGAAAATTCAGTGGTGTGTGATTATAAGCTTAGATTTATGTTTTGCTTTGTTTTTATTTTCAGAAATACTAATGAAAACTATATTTTTATCTAATGCAAAAAAAAAATCATTATGCCAAAGACAAATTACCATGTATATCTGTCTTCTCAGTATGCAAATGTATCTGTTCATGGAGGAAAAAAGAAAGGTGGTGTACGTACAAGCTGCATGTGGGAGTGAAATATGTTCTCCATCTAGTGCTTAGTGTCATCGCGCTATCAATGGATGAATGATTTCCAGCCCAAGACTCGGTACTTTTACTGTATTTATTTATCTAGGATGTTTAACCTCCACTAGCATCAGAAGGGAGAAGGCTGGGCAAACATCCTCTCACAAGGAGCTCACGAGAGGACAGGGGTGAGATGTCATTTTGATGGGGAAAAACTCAGGTGACTAATTTACAAAATATTTGTTTAAAGGTTTCATTTTTATGTAGGGATCCTCTCACTTCTGAGCAGGTGTCACCTGAACATAAGCCAGGCTGATATACATCTTAGCAGAGCATAGGCAGTAGTTGCTGCAGTCCCTTAATTTGTTTTATAAAAAAAATTCTGAACAACACTATGAGATTCCTGTGTACCAGCTATTGGTGGTATATGATAGGAAACTTTTTCCATTTCCTCTAAATATTAATTTTTAAAGAAGATCTGGGGGAGGAGGGTACCTCCTAATGAGAAATTTTACTGAATTTTTCTCTGTCCTCATTAAGAGACTCTAAGGCTTTTATCCCTTGTGTAAAAGATGGTTTGTGGGTTGTTTCAGTAAGTACCTCTGACAGAGGTAACCAGCACAGCCTTTGTTAACTTGTGGTTGTGGAAGGAGACCCCAGCCCTGTTTGGGAAGGCAGAATTCTTTGCGTAAAGGCAGAGGTGGTGTTGCTGTGGTTTGGACTTGAGTTTCTGAGGTGGTCAGTCAATGCGAGTGTGTGCTTTACAAAAGGAGCTGGATTTAACGTGCATTTGGTGGACTGCAACAATGATGGTAGCCTTGACTGAAATAGGTGGCACTAGTACTGTGAAGAACCAGTCACTTTCCTCTGAGGCTCAGGCTTTTCCAGGAAGCGGGGATGGCTCTCCTGATAGCAAGTGCTGTCCTACATGCTGTTTTACAGGAATTTGTATCCTCTAGAAGACAGTTCTTAATTGCTCACCTCTCCTTCAAAAAGAAACCTCTATTGGTTTCTTTTTCCTCCTCCCCACCCCCCTGAAGCAGTGCCTAGATGCCTCTAAAATTTTGGTGCTGAAGGTCTGCTGAGCCATCACCTTGACTGATTGGAGCCCTATGTTTTGTGCCAAAAACTGATAAAAATGAGTTCAGAACCATTAAATAAAGGTGTATGACAATACTTCAAGAACCTAGTGAGAACTTTCAAATGTTGGACTGTGAAGGCCTGGATCAACGGCCAGGAGTGACCTTTCAAAAGCGGTGAGCTTGTGTCTTCTGTAAGAAATGTACCAGAACTGCATCAGATTTGCTGCATCACTGAAAATTAGTTACCTTGGCATTCCCCTGTGTGTGCCCAAATCAGTGCAGAATGTGGGACTACCTGCCCAGGAAATGTCAGTTCCATAAAAGGCTTGGGAGAGCAGTTGTTAATTACTGACTCTTCTTCTGACTTCTCATGATTTGAACAAGTCAAATTATAAAACAAGTCAGCCTATAAAATATGGAGAACTCTCTGACTCAGAGGGTGAATTAGTTATTTTAAAGTTTTCTCTATAAATACCTAGACTAATTTAAACAAGTGATACTACTGTAGTATCTCTAGTATACTAGAGAATCTAGTATACAGTACTACAAATACTGCAGTATCTAACTAGAGAAATGAACTTTAAGCATGTTTGCCTTCAAATACTTGCTCAAAAACAACCCATCCAATATTTTTTAGTGTGCTATTTTTTCATGTCATCACATGGTAGGGGTGGCTAGGGATTGATCACTGCTGTGACATAATTGATTTTCCACAATGGCAAATGAACTTTTCTCAGCTTGCTTTGAATTTAAAGTACTTATAGTCATATAAAACCATTTAGCAATTTATAAATTGTTCTTAAGTAGAAAAATTCTAACCTTCTTTCCAGGAAAAGTATGGTGCATATATATATGCCTGTTGTTGATGTATAATGTTTGTTGTGAAAACATGATAGGTATGTAGCTTGGTTCCAAACAAAAAGCCTAGTCTTTTCCTCCCCTACAGCTTCTAAGGAAGAGTGAGAAGTCCCATGCACTGGTTTAATGTAAGGTTTTGTATTAGAGCTGGGATTCTGGTCTAAGATGTTTTAAAGCCAGAGGAGATTGGGGAAAGAAGCAATGCCTGAACTTGTCAAATGAATGCGTGGTAGGGAATGAATTGGGATGGATGTCAATCTGGAGCCTACCAGCACGTTTGTGAAATTGTTGGTGCTCATCTCTCCAACATCTTGAGATTTTGGTTCCAAAAGAAACAGGCCTTGTGTAACTGCACTATCTGGTGGTGCCATTTCCCTCCCTGGTAGCAATTCAGCTTTTTGGCTGATTTCAGTAAAACTCAACCCAGAAACAGAGGCCTCAGATATTTGCAGCCAGTAAGAACTTAATATGTTCAGGTTGCATAAAAAAGAAAGGCTTCAGACTTTTTTCCCAGATAGGATCTCCACAGGAGAGACTTAGCAAAATGCCTTTCAGGCATTGGAAATCTATGCAGAAACTAAAACTTCAGAGGCAAATCCATAGGAAGACAAGTTTCACTAGTCTGGCTGCTCACTGCCCTGTTTTGTAAACATGGCTTTCTGTGTAATAAAGTGCTCTTCAAAGTCCATGGAGTAAAAGTTAAGAAAAGCCAGCTTTGAAATAGCCTCAGCAAATTTTAATCCAACTTTTTTGCCATATGCTGTAAGAGATTCTTCTGTTGTGGGAGCAATTACACTCCTGCTCTGTTCCCAAAGGACTGTGTCTCATTTGGTGAACAGAAGTATTTAATGAGCAGTGATCAGTTATTCAATATTTTGCTTTCCTTGTTCATTGGCGTTGCCTTGGGCCTTATTTATTACCAGCCCTTATTAAACACTGCTCTGAAGGCACAAATTAGTTGTTTTCTCATAAGCCCTTTACTGTCCAGCTGGAGTATTTGAAGCTGCTGGTTCAACCCCTGGGAGATGAGGGGCATGCTGTCCTCAGTACCCATGTACCACTTCGTACCTGCAAACCTGTTGCTTGGCTTCAACAGCTGCTTGAGACCCAGACTGTCAAATAGGACACCCAGGAGATGAATAGTACTTTTGACTGGCTACCCTTGAAAATTCAGGCGATTGGCTTGCGTCGTTCTTTATCTCTGCAGTAGAGGCAGGAGAAAAAGTGTTGCTGAGGGTAGCCTTTGGTAAACTGGCAGTAAACACCTGCAAATGTGCGTGGACAGAGGGGGACTGGGTTAAGTTTCTGAATTTCAGAGGTCTTGCTCCTGAGCATACAGTTATTGGAGCTTTTTAACAAAAACGCTGGTGGGTTCTTTAATATGACATGGAAACCTCCTCCCTGCCACTACTGTTTTTAATTTAAATTTTGTGTTTAAGCAAAATCTATCAGTAATCTTTAGTCCAAGATTGAGCCTGACGTTTATAAACTACTCCAAATCAATGCATGTTTCAGTGATATCAATATCACATTGTTGATAATGTGAATAATACGCTTTCTGTAGCGAAACTTGAAATGTCTTTCTTGGGCAAAGATGTTGATTCTGTATCACTAGCTTACCAGTGTGCTTCGTGTAGATTAGTTATTCCTACTGTTTCCTGGATCAATTAATCGTATTGACTCTACCCTGTTTGTAAGTGGAACATCTCCTACCCTCCAGAAATCTGTCATTTTAGAGTTGTGCTCCCTCTGCAAAGAGGAGGAGACCAGCAGGTCAGGTTGACTTGCAAACTTGGCCCCACCTTGGTTAGTAAGAGGGTCTGGGCAGGGGTAGAGCTGAGCGACTGGGTGATTAATCAGTGTGATGAACCACAGTGTGAGTGCCTTGTGTGCACTTGGGCAGTACCCCTCTGTGATATTTAAGAGGGCTCTGTTTTGCCTAAAAGCACAAGGGAACTTGAAACACCATTTAAATGCCTTCTAACACCTTTGCATCTATGGAGAGTTTAACAGATGTGTTGGCTTTAATTTCCTGGTTAACTTTTAAACCTGCTTACAACATGACTAGTTGATAAGTTGTAAGGTGCTGTTGTGGTCTGGTAAGTGGTGTTTCAAATGCCATTGACTGGCTTTGAACAATTTCTTTCCTGCTGAGAATGAACCAGGAACTGTCTTTCATATCTTTTTTTTTTACTTCCCCCCCCGCCCCCCGTCATAGCTGTGTCAGTTATTGCAAAAACTCCAGCCAAATAGCTGTGCTGGCAAAAACCCTAATGAAGGTGCTGTGATAGCAGCTAAAAAGTTTTCCCTCTGGTGCAGCTTTAATTCTATTTGGGAAACTGATTTAAATTAAATCAGGCAAAAGAATGCTTTTGAGTGTATAAGCTCTGTCTCCTGTGAGGTTTTGCTGATAGGGTTGCACCAGCAAAACCTTTAAAGTGCACAGAAGCCCAGAGCAAGCAAGAACTAACTTGTAGTCCTTAATATGGTGACTGGAAAAAAAAAAGAAAAAGAAAAAGTTGTGTAATCAAAACCTTGACTGAAGAATTCTGAATGTAACTTTTCACCTTGGAACCAGTTTTTAGCTTTGTCATGTGATTTAGAAAGAGCAGAAGTCTATATCTGAATGACTTGTCATTTCATAAGGCCCTGTATGTGATTGTGTTGTGTTGTTTTTTTTTTTTCTCCTCTCTCCTCCCCTTTGCAAATAAACAGAGCAATAGAAAAACTGAATGGGTTTCAGCTTGAAAACTATTCCTTGAAAGTCGCATACATCCCTGATGAAATGGCAGCCCAGCAACCTCCGCAACAACATCCCCAGGGAAGACGTGGATTTGGACAGAGGGGTCCACCAAGGCAAGGGTCACCCGGCGCAACCACAAGGCAGAAACCACAGTCGGACGTTCCTCTACGGATGCTGGTTCCCACACAGTTCGTAGGAGCCATTATTGGCAAAGAAGGAGCGACAATCAGAAACATTACAAAGCAGACACAGTCCAAGTAAGTTACTTTACAAAACTGTAATTGTAAGCTTTAATATTATGTCCTTGTCTCCCATGTAAAGGGAAACTTGTAAAACTTCACAACTAACCTGTGTGGCCACAGAGGAAATGAAAATAACAGTCAATAGGAAATCTTTTGCAAGATTTATTTAAGGAGTGGATTCTGTCCTTGACACGTGTTCAAATGCTAGGTGACTTGTTTCTCCCTTTAAAAAAAAAAAAAAAAAAAAAAAAAAATTAGGCAGTGCTAGTAGGCTGGTACTTGATGCTGGAGAGTTTGCGTACAGATGTACCTAGTAAGGTTCTGGCACAAAAAGTGAAAGTGAAAGATCTCTAATACGTTGATCTGTGGGACATAGTCAGTGTGGTGACATATCCAAGTCTTTAAGTGTTTATTCTAGCTTTAGTTTAATTCAGGGCATTCTGAGGATTTATAAATGTTTTCAATTCAAGAGGGAGGAAAAAAAACAACACCAAACTTTCTGTCTCCCCTCACTACTCCTTACACCTCACCCCCGTGCATTTCTGGTGAATACATTTCTTTCCATCAAGTTGCAGGCCACACCAAACACGGATTAGGGAAATGCATGGGAGGCAAAAAGCAAGCTGCTAAGTGACCTAAGGAGCTTAGGGCACTAGGGTCTAGAGACGCTGGAGGAGATTGTTTTCAGTGTGTGTTAAATAAATCTCTGCCCACAAGGAAGAGCTCGACGCAGATGCAGAGGGAGGTAGGGACTGTATTCAAAGAATTCTTCTAGGATACCCCTCAGAGCAGAGAGTGAAAGATGCCGTCTTCAGCAGTACACTGGTACGAGCCCCCAGTGCTGTAGTTACAGCAGGCAAGACCTGTAAATGAGCTGAACATGAGAGGTGTGAGGGTGGGTGGCTTCAGTTTTGAGAGTAGTTAATGAGGATAAGGGAGTCCTCTCTAATTACACCCCCCACACACAAACAAACGGGCTCCCCCTCCCTCCCTCAAACCCAGGATTATCATGATGCTCCTTTCAACCTCTCATTAGTGTGTTGTAACCCAGGAGACTTATTTGCTGTGTTTAACAACACAGATTTAAGAGATTTGTGGTGTCCTGACAAGACTTGGTTGTAGTTTGCCTCTGGGTAACCAATTTTTCAGGTGATATCTAAAATATCTAATTCTCAGACTATAAAAATCCTGGAAGATTGGCATAAGGAAAGCTTTTATCTCTTAAAAGAAGGCTGGACAGAGCAGAAATAATCACAGGTTGTTTTGGGGATAAAAAAAGAAATGTCATCTATTTCCAGTTGTAACAAGGATTGCCGTGGGCTTCTTAGTAAGCGTTGCATCATGAAACAAAAAGAATTTTCAATAACAGAAAGAACAGGAAAAATAAAGGGGTTTATTGAAAAGCAGGCATGGTTGGTTGTTAAGTTTGGAAACGGCTATGATTTGGGGGAGAGGGGAGGGGAGGAAGCAAAAAGCAGAGGTGGAGAGAGTATGTGACCTACAGTTACTGGCAGAGGACAAACAATATCCAAGGCACTGTCTTGATGCAGGTCATAATTAATCTTTGTTAAATTCCTAGAGCTATACAAACCATGGTGTAGACTAAGGCTAGTGGTTTTAGGGTGGTAGAGAGCAGAGCTAGAGGAAAGGTAATAATGTCAGGACAAATTTTAGGCTTAAAAAGCACAGAAAAGTAATCTTGAGGATAAAACCAAGTACCATGATGCCACTTGCTAGCAGAGAAGTGCTAGGAAACTCTGCTACTGAGGTCATTAAAAAAGACAAGGTGGGACAAAGCCTGACTGTACTGTACCTGCACAGTCGTCATTAGCAGAGCGACTGGGCTGATGATAGAGTATTGGGAAAGCTTGATGAAATGCTGTCTTCAGTGGTTTACCACAAATTGTCTATCTAACAATCCCCCTGAATATCTTGATGGGAGTTCAATGAGGAAAGGAGATCCCAGAGTCCACAAAGATGAGGTTTAGCTGGTAAAATCAGCTAAAGATTTAAAGGAGAAGTTCTTTATAACACACACCAAAAAATCGCATTTAGGAGATGTTTAAGTAGTTGTATACTTTGTATAATTAAACCACTTAAATGTGGTCAGTGTTAGCTCAAAATAAATTAATTTTATGAGAGTTGGAAAAATGCAAGGCTTACCATACAATACATGGTTACAGTTAGTGTTTTTCTTTCTTTCAAGAATTGATATTCATCGTAAAGAGAATGCAGGTGCTGCTGAGAAACCAATTACCATCCACTCTACTCCTGAAGGCTGCTCAACGGCTTGTAAAATTATTATGGAGATCATGCAAAAGGAAGCTCAAGATACTAAATTGTGAGTAACAGGCATTTCATTGTGGAGGCATTAAAAATTCCGAGTTCTTGTTGACTCCATTTAAAGATGCAGTCTTTTAAAAACTGTTAACAAGTGAATCTTTGCCATTGTCTATATTTAAGTAGTTAAAGGAACTAAGACGTTTTTCCTTTCAGGACAGTCTACTTGCTTAATTAGCCCCAGCACACATCTGCCTTTTCAGCCATTGTCTGGCTGTGACTTTGAGGTGAACTGGAGCAAATACTGAAGTTTCTTGAGCAACTAATAGCTTTTAATCAGAGTGAGCATAACAAGTTGTGAGCTCTCACTAAAAGCTTTAAGGTATATTTCTTCCTTCCCAACAGCTCTTGCTATTTCCGTCTGAGTTTTATTTAGCAGGTATGTTACAATGAAGCTATAGGTGGTAGCGCTGAAATGTGCATTGCAGTTGGACTCATTCTGCATCTAGTATAAACATGTGTAAGTAAATGGGAGTTGTAGTCATTTTTATGAAAATAAAATTTTTCCATAATGTACATAAAAACCTTGCACTCCAGTCTCAAAAAGTCTCACTGGGTGTAACCTCCATTACAGTACAGAAGAAATTCCCTTGAAGATTTTGGCACATAACAACTTTGTTGGCCGACTTATTGGCAAAGAAGGAAGAAACCTGAAGAAAATTGAACAGGACACAGATACTAAAATCACGATATCTCCGTAAGTTCTCAATGGCCTAATCTTTTGGTGAGATGTCTCAAATAGCAGCAATGCTGCTGCGATACATTCAGGTACAGAGTTCTTACAAAAATATGATGTGTGTTTCGAAGGCTGAGATAACAGCCTTTTGGAGGCCTTTCCATAATGTGGATTAAACTGTTACTTAAGCTCAGTTAAATTTGATGTAAACAGTGAGTCTTCATTGTAAACTCAGTCAAGAGCAAGCCTAAAAATACCATAGGCTCTGTGGAGCCCGTGTTAGACTATATTTTAAGTATTGGTTGTTTTTAACATATTATACCATATGTAATGATGAGTGTTTTAAACTATAAGCCTGGATCGGTTCTGAGCTACATGTGAAAATGAGTGAAACTGGTGGTGTTTTAGTTTCTGGTATAGACTAGATTTTTGGATGAGAGGGCAGGAAATAAAGCAAACGAATACTGAAAAAAGTATTTTTAGTAGCAGTTCTGTCCCTCTTGTCCATTAGCAGCCGAACTGGGGTACGTTGACTAGCCTGCTTCAAAGCAATAGCTTTTGGTCTGTGAGTTAGTGAAGGTAACTGGGACCTGTTCAAATTTAGCTGATATTAAACAGGAGTTTTCATCTTCACTGGAAATCTGCAAATCACTGATTAGATCAACATCACTGTAGAAGCTTGGCTGTTAATAGTAGTTTTACCCTGAAGTGATATCCTCAGAGGACCTTCCGTTCTGAATAACGAATACTCTGGTGTGAACTTCCAAGCATTTGAGGGCGTCCTGGACTTAGGCTCTAGCCAGGGGGCTTGTAGGCTGTAGGAAAGGGAGAAAGTTTGGAAGACGCATGAAGACATATGAAGAGATGTGAATACATGCAGGAGACTGGATTAAAAAAAAAAAAAAGGCAACAAACAACAAAAAAGCTGAAATAAAGGCAAGGAAGCTAAAAGTGAATGAGGTTCCTCAAAAAGAGGAAATTCAAAATTGGGTGAAAGAACCTGAGACTTTCCTGAAGGTATGTAAACCTTTATGGAATTAGTCTGAGGAAGAGAAGTGAATCAATTGGAGAAAAAGCACCCAAATAAGTCTGCTTGAAGAATAGGTTTTGTAAGACAAGGATGCTCTCTGAAATGTGTTGGCATAAACATTTCATTTGCAAACAGTACACAGACTGTTAATGCTATTTCTTAAAAGGGAAAAAAAAATATGTACAGGGTAAATGGGATAATGGTCTTCATTCCGTGAAACCAACTTGTCTTCATTGCTGATGACACAAATAACACATTGTCTGTAAACACTCACTGAGTATTTTTTAATTCAGCAAGTTAATGGTTTATTTGCATTAAAATCTTGGCCTCAAGATCATACGTGTCATGCTATGCCTGAAATAGCCCCATGAAGTTGCCTGGTTTAATTGGTACATAAAAGATAGCATACATGCCCATTGGTTCTGCTTTGTCTAATTAGTCTTTCTCCGGATTTCTTCATTTAGGCTTTTTGGTAAGCTTGTCCATAAAGTTGGAGTAAGGCAGCTGGTTTGGGAAAATGTTTCCTCTCTTGTTTGGGATGTTTTCCACCACTTTTCTTCCTGAGGCAGTAACTCAGTTCTCGCACACTGGAAACTTGAGATTGCTTTGTGGATGCATTTCGTGCTTGCTGCTGCATAACTTGAGATGCGCAGTTTGCCACGTGGTCCACTATGCAAGAAAGCAAGCCGTGCATGCTGCTTCCTCTCTCCTTCCTCCTTCCTACCTTGGGCTTCCTCACTCACCCCTCCTGCATCCTGCTCTGACTTTTTTTTTTCATCTTAACCCCTTCAACTCACCTTTTCTCAGTAGATGGATATGCCACGGCTTCCCAGTCAGTTTCTTCCATTTTACCATAGTAGGTCAGTGTTTATTACCTAACAAAGCACTAATTTAATGCTGTAACCTTTTCATTTTTCCCTGAGGAATTACTAGTGTTTCACAGAAAATGTTGACTGCACACAGCTTTTGGTTTTCCTGTTATGAGGATTTGGAGGCTCTCCTGCTGTTTCACTGAGGGTTGGGCTTTTTTCCCTCCTCCTTCCTTGAGGAATCCACTGTTGTTCTCAAGGAAAGAAAGTTTCTTATGGTCTGTGTTTCTGGAATGTCTAAAATGTCTGAAGCCCCCCCTCTGTTGGTAGGGCTGGTGCGGAGTGTGAAGCTGAATGGTGCTGCACTGCTCTGCAGCTCATGTTCCTGCAGGGTGTGATGGTTTCCATCTTGTGTTGCACCTAAGCACATCTCAACCATCCTATGCCAAACCTTGTGGCGGTGGTTTTTGTTGCGTTTGCTGTGAGGACAGAATTTCTCCAGATTCTCCGAGAACTGTGTTTTGAGCCCTGTTATGAATTGATACTGCGCTCTTTGGAGGGCAAACTTGACACGGTCGGATGTCATCAAATGATAGACCTGGTTTACTCTCCATTGTTTGCTAATTAATCGTGCTTCTGTTTCATTTGTAGATTGCAGGACTTGACACTCTATAATCCGGAAAGGACCATTACAGTTAAAGGCAGTATTGAAACTTGTGCCAAGGCTGAGGAAGAAATTATGAAGAAAATCAGGGAGTCCTATGAAAATGATATTGCTGCTATGAATGTGAGTTGTCTTGTGGCACGGGCCCTTTCTGGAGCTAGAACCACAGAAAGATTTAGGTGTGAGGGACCTCTGGAGGTCGGTCACCTGGCCCAGCAGGGGGGTTGCTCAATATAGGGTCTGCTTCAGAGTTAAATGAGGTTGTGTAGGGACTTGTCCCCTCTTGAACATCTCCATGGGTAGAAAGTCCACAGTCTCTGGGCAGCCTGTGCCCTGTCTCGCAATGAAAACTTCTTTCCTAATATCACATCAGAATTTCCCTGTTGCAACATCTCTCTCTTGCCTTGTGTATTAATTTGTGGGACTTGAGCGAGGTTTTTTGTTACTTATGTATTTATGCTATTTTAATGAAGGCTTCTTCTGGTTTGTTTGGGAAGGGGAACTGAGAAATTGATTTAGATTGAGGAAATGAATGAGCATTTAACTTTTTTCTTGTTGCAAAAACCTGAAGGAATGTGTGTTTGTGTACAGTTGTGGTTTATGTGCTCTAGTTTGTATGTTTCTTGAAGAGACTGGGAATCACTGCTTTGTTAAAAGTGTAACAATGTGCGGAACATCTGTCCTGCTTTCAGTTACTTAATTTAAGAAGGCTTTATTAAGGTTTTTCTTGATATGGATGATAAAGACATTTAGTTATGCAAAGATGAATGGAGATTATATAATAAAAACAACACACCTCATTAGTTTGCCAGAGTATTACTAATGCATATTGAGAAATGATTGAGATTTTTGATAAGCTATGAAGAGCTTTTTGTGTGTGCATCCAAATCTTATGGTCTAGAATCAGACTGGAAATATTTTTTCGGTTTATGGTAGTATCTGATTTTCTAGAAATGGCTGTTCTTCATGATTTCCCTACCAGCTGGAGAGAATATTCTCCCTGCCTTTCCCCTCTCTCCCATACTATAAGCAAATTGCAGGACACAAACTACACACAAGGACACATAAAGTATTTTATAGTGGTACATTTTTGCTCCGTACAGTGAGTAGGAACACGGGGTGAGCTTGAGGCTGCTCTGCTGTTTGGCGAAGGTGTTAAGCAGAAAACTGCCTCTGTTACTGGATGGATTTCCAGCTTAGTTTGTAGTGATTATTAGGGTAGTTTTTTAGTTGGTGAAGTTTTTCTGTTGGTGTCTCATGAGTGGCTTATCTTGATGGCCTGAGATGGTGCCTGTCTTTAGCTGAGGTATTTCTAAAGCATAGTCAAATTACTGGGCAATAATTTGGAAAAGTGAAAAAAGGGTACTGTCAAGTTTTGTATTATGGACTGTCAAGTTTTGTATTATGGACAACCAATGCTTCCCACCACACGATGTTGCCACTTTTCTCAGGTGTGGTCAAGTAAGGGACGTGCAACTTCATAGTTGATGCTTTCCCAGCAAACGCTGGGGGTATCCTACTTCATTTTTTGCAAGGCGTGGGAGGGAGGATGGGGCTATAGTGTGGTATATACCCCCAGTGTATGAAAAGTCAGGGCTTGTGCATGGGCCTTCTCCTATTTCTACAGGGCTGTCTTTCTAGTATAAAGCCAAAAATATAATATTATATTCGCTGATAATTTTGTTCACTCTGAAAGTAAATTGTACTATTGTCTGAATTTTTTGCTATAAAGTTTGTCATATGTTTCACTGATTAAGTTGTAGCAAGTGATTCCCAGCTGCCTTTCCTGCTACATGTTTTTAATGTTATTGGTCTGTGCAGGTATCTGGGAAACAGGTTTGAAGCAGAGTCTTTGGGGTAATGGAGATGAAATTTCTTTTTTTAAATAACATACTGACGTCTTCTGAAAAGGTTAATAGCCTATGCTAACTAGGATTTTGATTAAAGTTAATAACTAGGATTGTAAATCTTAACTCTTCTGCCATTGCAGCTTCAAGCACATTTAATTCCTGGATTAAATCTGAATGCCTTGGGTCTGTTCCCACCTTCTTCTTCAGGAATACCACCTCCTGCAGTGAGTGTTGCCTCCGCTGCTGCTGCTGCTTCATATCCACCGTTTGGGGTAAGGGAAGTCTCTGATTGTGGATGGTGATAGTAATCTGTACAAAGCTGCTGTTCAAAACTAATCACTGACGCATTTTTGCCAAATTACCTCAAAGATCTGGAAATGGTGTTTTAGTAGCTGGGTTCTGTCAGTTTTCTCAATGTTGTCTCTCTTCTTGCTTGCACACTGTATGAATTTCATGTGGCTGCAGTTGGGAACAGACATTGATTGGTCATTTAGTGAAATGCTCAGTGAAACCAGAAAATGGTATTTCTTAGAAAAATGTTAGATCCTTTTCTCTAGAGAACTTGAATTATTACAGAACGAAATCTCATATAAAATGGAATTTTAAAATAGCTGGAATTTGCAATTAATAATGCTAGTCTGCAGTTGTATTCCTGTTGATATGGAAGGCAGCGAAAAAAGTTCTCTTGTCATAAAGCAGGGATCTAAAGCTAAAATGTTTGTTTGAATGTAGTAGTTTTATAAATGTACAAGCCCTGTTGAAATGCAGTATTACTAAATATATAGGATTTAAATTACATAGATTAATCTCTAGAAAGCTGTTATTTACTTGCCACATTGCTGTCGAAGAACTATGTGGAAAAGTTCAACAGAATCTTATTCAAATCCAGTGCTGATAATCATAAATGAGGTCTTCTGCTATGGAGCAGAAGATAACTTGTTGTATCAGTCCCAGAGTCTTTCTGGAAAGAGATGGTGCTCTGATAGTCAAGAAAAGACAACATCATTACACAGAGAAGGCAATCTTTCATCTCTGTTCCCTGTTTGTGATGGTGGTTGTTGTTAGCAACTCAATGGAAGATGAATTTTCAAAATGAACTCAAATAAGTGGATGACAGAGCTTTACAAACTCTGACAGGGCTGACTGTGCCCTCCTCTTTGCTCAACAGTAACATCTAGGAGTTGAGTCTGGGAGACTCTTCATGAACTAGAAAAGTCAAAATGCAGCACACTGAATTTTATCAAATAACTCAAGCATGTCTATATATATTGCACTAAAGGGAAGTTGTTGCCTAAATATTTTTCCCAGAGGAAGAAGCCAAGAAAATGTCACTGTAGAGAACAGGAGAAATTCCACACTCCTAACATTGTGGGAATGAACGACTTGGGTGTTATGAATGTATTATAAAATATATTGAGTATAATAGTGGCTTTATCAGGAAAAAGTGCTCCAATGAAAACTACAACAGAAATATGTTTATACTCAGTTATTTTACTGCTAATGGCAGTGCCTCTATTTATGACAAACAAAATCTCTTCCTCCCCTCCTTGCCCCCAGCGCGTCTGTGCTTTGATTCGAGTGGCAGACTAAACTTAAAAAACCCAAACAAACAGGTTTCTATTTCATTGTATTGGATAAAATGCCATCTCTGGTAATGGATTGCTTCAATTTATTTCTTCTTTTTTAAGAGAAAGGAGAAGTGATTTGTTAACGGTATACAACTTTCTTTACTTTAGTGTATGAAAAGTACAGTCTTTTCTTTTTTTACTCCGGATTTGCAGACTACCTTGCTATTCTTGATATTGTTGCATTTAACTGTAAGCCTACAGTTCTGTTCCTTGCTTGCTTTATTTTTAATTTATTTCCCACTTTTTCCTTTTGTTTTGGCTCTTTCTTGCTTTTGCTTTAAAAATGCACATAAATGGTGCTGAATTTGGTGATTTCAATCTTATTCGTGTCTGTCCCTCTGTTGCCAGTGCACCTTTTTCACACCTAGGTGCACCTCTTTTGGCCTGGCAGTTTTCAGGTTTCTGGAAGTAGGGTAGTGACAACATATGGAAAACAGCATCAAGAAACAAGTGGTGTTGTGTAAAAGTGTGGGAACTTTGCAGCTGGAAGGACCACGTTGTCTGAACTCTCTCTTGCTCCCGTTCATGCTGCTTGCTCAGTCCTCGGAATAAGCTCTTGTTCTAGATGTACGACGAGCTAACGTGCAAAAAGAAGGGATAAACTCACAGATTCAGAGGATAAACTCTGATGGTTTTTGTGGAGGTTGGGGTTGCTACTGAGCCCCTGAACATGAAAGTAAGGGCTTCTGAAACAAATACACGAACAATTGAAACTATATCATCTTTTCTGACTTACGTGTAACCTTATCTGCAAAAGAGCAGGTGGTTCTGTGGGCTAAAGGCAAGTCAGCCCCTCAGTTTACTTGGGTAGCTGTCCTTCTCTGGGGAGGGGAAAACAAGGAAAAGTATGCATTTATCTTTTAATGGATGCAGTTTTCCAGAAAACAGAGTTTCCATTTTTATATATTTTTAAGGACTTTGAAATCCTGTTTTGTGTGTGAGGTTAGTTTCTGTAATTTCTGAGTTTTACTCCTCTCCTCAAATATTTTTTTTCTCTAGTAGAGCAATTTTTAAGACATTGATTAAGTAGGGTGTTGGGGCATGTAGAAGTAGAACGAACAAAAGAAAAGGGCAGGCTGTATTTTGAAGAAGAAATGGAAACAATTTGAATGGCTAAAGGTAACCGCAGAAGGGGATCTAGGAGAGCTCATAAGGGATTTAAAAAATATAATAGAAGTCTGTGTGAGTAAAAGAGGCTTCAGGGAAAGAAGGCCTTACAAAAAGCATTAGTGAAGAAATCACAGGGTGACTCTGTCCATCTACCTATGAGCTATTTGTTACCCAAGTTCCTTGTTTTGGTAAAACTGTTTGGGCAGCCCAAGTCCCTTTAGGATGTTTTGAATGGATGTCATTGTATGCTTGGGAGCACTGGTTAGCTGGCATTGAGGATATCCCTTTCAGGCAGCTGAAAATCCTTTCTGAAAACACTGCTGGCATCGGGGTATAAGAAGTGTATCCTGCTGCTCTCTTATTTTATCAATGAAAATTTTGCCTTCTGCTCAGGACTGGACATGGGTGTCTCTTCCCTGTCTCCTGTTTGTTTGACTGAGCAAAAGTGTGTTCCTCAGCAATTTCAGCTACAGCATCATCAGAGGCCTCTTGGCATCTAATGTCATTGAAGTCCTTTTGTGAATGTGCACTTACAAACCATATAGTGAGCCTTGGGACCCTGCTATGGTGTGCCTGAGGGTTATGAAGCTTTTGTGTGAATAACTTTGAATGTATGGACCCTTTCTTCACCTTGTTGTGGGGGTGGACTCACAAGTGGCTCTCCCTTGAGTCAGAAGAGGTAGGTAGGTAGGCTTTAGGCATTTGCAGAAGAGTTTCCATATGGAGTTGATCCTTCATATGTACTATTTTCTAGTGACAAGGTGTTGCTGTGACCTTATGTTCCCAAGGAGACTGAGGTGTCATCTTAATTATTGAAACAAGTGTCTGTCACATTCCTGAGGCTGCTTTTTTTATATGGGTGGAAAGAGAAAAATCTGCATAGTAAACAGATCTAGGATTTTGTTACGTTGCCAGAGCTTAAAGTGACAGGTCTGAACACCCATATATACAGCCATAGCCGAGTATTCCTAAAAGAGAGTATTCGTGAGTTTGGGACTGAGTAATTTGATAGATTTAGCTGTCTTAATGTGAGCTTTGTGCTGTTTCATCCTCTCCCTCTTCTTGCAAAACTTTAAGGTGTATTTGACAAGAGCATAAATGCTCAGGAATAGCCTGCTGTCACAAAATTAGGAGATGGCCATGTTATCAAACACTGGTTTGTATTTAGCTCCTTGAACTGGGTCATGTTCAGGAGAACAATTTCCACGTGACTGAGATACCTCATTCTCTGTGGTCCATATACACTGGTGTGAACCAGCGTGGAGAACATCAAAGTCTTATTGCATAGAGCCTCATCTAATTTAATCAAATGAGATGCGGTTTCTGCCTGACTAAGAAGCTGGTTGTTGCTTTACCCTTTCTCCTGGCACTAGAGTCCATACAGGAAGGCACAGGCAGTCCTTGGTGTATGTCTGTTTACAGTTACAAGCACATGTGTCTGCTTCATGTGGCTAACAGCGTCTGAGCACTACATCTAGTGCAGGGTAACAATTCTTTTCTTATATATTTATCTATCACTAGCAACAATTCTTAATACAGCAACTGTATAATTTATTTGCAAAGTCCAAGCTCTGTCTGTTCTGTTAAAAGCATTCAGTTTGTGTAGTTGTTTAAAAGGGCTGCAACAGAATTGTGTATTGTGTTTTGATTCCTGAATTTTCCTGTCTGTTTTTGCAAAAATCCATTATCTATGTACTTTTCTCTGTCCTCCTAAAAGACGGGTAAGTCGGAACATGTGGGAATCATTGAAATGTTTTAAGGTTTGAGAAAGAAGTAGGACTTAAAGGACTTAAGGAATGTCTTGGTTAAGAATGTTAGGAGTTAAAAATTCTTGTTGCTGTCAAATGGGCATGATTTTACTCTTATGATCCTGGTGATAGAAGTAATTTTTTTTGAATGTGTGCCCTTGTGTCACCATACTAAGGACCAGTAGCCTTTCTGTGCCTGTTTGTAGTTGATGTCTTGTCCCGCTGTTTTTTGGGTCTGGAGAACCACCACTTTTTGTCTGCCCTTAAATCTTTTTCCTTAATTCTTCACTTAAATGCTTTTGTGCGTTGCAGTTCTGACACAATTGCTAATAGTTTCATTACTCTGCTCATCATCACTCATAACAAATGTCATGAGCTGAGCACCTGCACAAAGAATTGGAATTTGTATGAGGAGGAGAGTAAGGTTCTGTAAAAGTGAATATGCCCTGTGCTTATGTTCGTCACAAGATACTTTTAAAAACACTTTTTGTGGTAACGTATCCCAGCCAAACTGATTCAGGTGTAGAGTTGTACTGCTCAAAGCTGTCTTGATGAAGTTTTTGCTTCTGTCTTCTGAACTTTGGGGAGAATATGCACGTGCTTGTATCTCAAGAATAAAAGTTTGTTCTTCTGCAACGCCGATGATTTTAAAGCTCCAAACAGACAAAAATTCCTTGCCTTAGAGTTCAGCTGTGTACAGTCATGCAATTAAATACACTTAGCTCATCTACTGGGGTTAAGCAGTTTGCACCCTTCCTTTTATAATTGAAACTTTGTGTGTTTAATTGTACATCTGACTGCATGTCTTTTGTAGCTTTTGGGTCTGAAAGTCAGCATCACAAGGGCATGGGAGAAGGACGACTAACCTGTAGAGGGCTCATCCTGCCCTTGAACATCCTGAAACAGGGTGGTAGAAGTAATTCATCTGTTAAAGGGTCCCTGCCTGTCACATGGCAGATGTACTCAAACATACAGGAAGGTGAAAGTAGGCAGCTTTCCTCCACAAGAGGGGTTCATGCCAGCTGCTCTCCTGCATCTGTAAGGTCCTGTAAGAGGCAGCTGAACTTCTGCTCTGCAAAGGTAGCTAAGGTGAAGAGACGCTCCTCTGCTTGCAGTAGGACTGCTTTCTCTACTGGTCTTTTTGCACACTCGTAGCTTCTTGAAGCTCTACCCTCACAATGCACTCTTCCTAACCTTTTCTTTGGCCTCACAGTTAATTTTCAGATTATGTGATATGTACAGAGGCTTCTAGGAAGGAAAAAAAAAAAAGAAAAAGATAGTTTCCTACAGTAAACAAAACTACCAAATCAAACCACCTTTTTCTGATGACAAAAAAAGTCTTGTGCAGCTAGGCTGATAGGTTGCTTTCCTTTATTCTTTTTGCCGTCTCTTGAAGCTTTTTGTTGCAGGTGAGGAACATGCCAATGGAAAACTTTCTCCTTAGAAGATGCTGTGGTCAAGAGAGATTCCTCCTTTATTCTCCAGTAATTTTCCTAATAATAGTAAAGAAGAGATCTTCTATATCGCATAGATGTAAGAGAAGAAATAACTGTATTATGCTTTTGGCAGGAAAGAAAAGTAATTTAAAATGAAAAATTGCTTCATTGAGGGCCTTCATTTGATGCCCTGAGCATAGATGAGAGCCAAGGAAGAGGAAAAACTGTCCTATGTTTCCAGGTACTTTGACTCTTACTTGGTGGAGTTGGGGTCCTTTGGATGTCTGGGTTTGATAGGATTAGCTCGTGCAACTGTTACGTCTAAACTACCCAGGGGTAGTAGTGTTATGTACTTCCATAATGTGTGTAGTCGTAAGTGGCTTTGCCCTAATTTGGCTAGTTTGTTAAGCAGTAGATGATTTTGTGAGGAGCTGTCCTACAGCCAAAAGAGGATGTGGTTTGGGGAATGAATAAGGATTTGGCGGTGTTTTTACAAAATGGTTTTATATCAGTGAAATGAAAACCATACATGTGCAGCAGACACAATCTTGAGGAGGGCACTATAGGACAAATTATCTGAAAAAACCACTACCAGCTAATTAGACTTCTTTTGAAGATTGTAACCTCAGTGCCTTGAATACACCTTTTCTGCTGCTTAGTTTCTTAAATTCATAAATGATGCATTTTTGACGACTAAGAAATTTGCTCCATGGTGCATAACATTGTGGGATTGTTTTGCCCTGTAGAGAAAATCTTGGTCCTCCCACCACCTCGAATTCTCCTGCTCCTACCATGCTGTGTTGGCAAGGACCCATGTCCGGAGTAATCAGAAACTGTTCTGCCTCTGGAGATAGACTGGCCCCCAGTAAGGGAAGCAAAAATGCAATTGGCACTGTATGATGTACAAAGATCTGGCAAGTTGACAGTTAGTATTTTTTTCTGAGGTGTTGAAGTCTCCAGTTATTCTTAATAGCTCTCTTGACAGTTCTGAGGGTTGTCATAATGCAAATAGCCTCACTAACAAGTAATGCGTGCTTTCTAAAATAAAAATGGCTTCTTCCTCACTGCAGGTTTGAATACTTGTACTGATACTTGTAGTTACTTGGGATAAGAGAATAAGAATTTGTGTTGGTCCTCTGCTGGTCCCCTCCTCACAGATTCTTGTTGTGGGAAGAAGACTTAATCGGCGTTCCCTTGAACACTTCAGACGCCCAACCTCTAAGTACCAGGCTCAGCATCTTCTGAATGTTAAACTAAATGGGAAATTTAATTCCTTAGGGTGCCAAATAATATTTTGTTACTACAGTGTGCTGAGCTCCTTCAGGCCAGAAACAAAAATAGGTCAAGTCCTCATTCTGGTGTAGCTGGCTCCATCTCTGGTTTGTTTGTTCATTAAACATAATGGAAAAATAAGTGACCTTTCTGTGTTTTCACAACCTGTTTTTCTTGCAGCTGCCAAGGAATCTGAGACCAGTACCTTTGTAAACCAGAGCAGATGAGTACCTGTATCTTTCAAAGCCACAGATTTCATGGGCAGCTTCTAGGAGTCTGGAGTACCCATGTGGCTGGTGTGTCACAGCCATGATTTTTGAAGTGGAAACGTTTCGGTTTTGGTGGTCATGCAGCGTTGCAGCACCAAATACCTATGTTTGCTGCTTGTGAATGACCAGCAAAATTCCTGCTTACGTAGTTTCACAATCTGTTCCTTATGTTGATTTCTGCTTTTGGCTGTCTGTTCAGAATAAAAGGTGGCAGATTGCTTTTTTTGGCATTGTGGCCAATCAGATTTTGCAAAAACAAAAAGTTCATGCCATGTTCAGAAATATGTCAGACCTGTTCCTGCTTGTGAAATGCCTTATAACCAGCCTGCCAGAAAATGTTCCTTCTCTGCTTCTGTGATTTCTACCCCCTCGTTCCTGGCTAGGTTTTCATGTTGGAAACACTTCTGATAGGTGCGGGCCTGTTAGTGACTTCTAGTAGTCTGAGGAGATCCCCATGGCTTGCCAGGTAGAAGACGATGGTGATGAAAAGTACTAAAGTTGAGAGCCAAGAAATGGAGCGAGTAGTACTAAGTGAGATGATTTTAGTAACATCTCACTTAAGGTACTGACCATTGTATAATAACCAGCTGTGTTTGAGTTTCAGGTGTTCAAATGTGGCAGTCTCCAAATTGGAAATGCAGACAGGGGTTTTTGCTTAGGTTTTTGACCAAGAGGAGAGGACCAGCTCAGCTAGCTGGTCAGAGGGCTCCCACCCACATGGTACAATTTCTGGGTGTCCAGGACACCCAGAGAGGGGAGAGGTAGAGCTTCATGGCCTTGCTGTGGGCTGATTGCCTCAGAAAGGGTCGTGCTCTTGGTTCATGTGGAGACACGAGTGTTTCTTACGTGATGCAGCAGTAATGCTTGCAGGGTAAAGGGGAGCCAGCTCTGCCCTGAACACAGCAGGTTTCCAGCCCAGAGACCTGGATGGTGGAGGGGGGAGGTGGTGTGATGAGCTCTTGGCCACACTGGGAAAAGGTTGCTGCAAGCATGATGTTGAAGCTGCTGTGGGGGAGTTCCTTGTTGTACTTGGAAATCCGTCCCACCACGCCTGCTTCTCGCATCAATCTGGGGTTCGTGTGAAGATGGAACCCTTGGTGGATGGTGGCAGTACAGTTTGTGCATGGGAAAATGGGCGATGCTTCAGGGTGTCCAGAGCAAAGTTAAAAATACATATTGCTGCTTTTAAATTCTGTTTTGCTGGCTCTTGACTGACTGAATTTGGCAGTGAAGAACTGTCCATTGCCTTCTGAGTGTAGCCCTGGCTTTTCAGGTAGTGAGTATGGCAGAAGGTTTTGGACTTGCAGCACGGGCTTAAGTCTGTTCTAAACAAACCCAAAAAGGTAAGAGGGGTGGGGGGACCTCACACTTCAGTTTGTTAACCTACACTGGCAGCAACACCTTAGCTGATGTACAAGATGGTGACCCAAGAGATATTTGAAAGGATGCTGTAAAACTGTGGATCACTTTAGGTCTATCTACCAAGACTTTAAATAAGTTTTCCTTAATGAGTCTCTTGTTTCCAGCAAAGGCTTAAGCTTTTAGTGTTAGTATTGGAAAATGAATACACTAGGATTTCTTTCACTGGTGTCAAAAGCTGACTTTTTGTTAATGCATTGAATCCTACTGGAATGTCTTCAAGAATACTTGGCTTAATGTTGGTTTCCCCTTGCTGCAAGTTTTTATTACTAAGTAAATAAGACGGTTTAGTATAGCTGTAGGCCAGTATGATTCTTCACAGTGCATTGCAAAAACATGGTTTAAATTTTGGCTTTGAGTCTGGTAGAGGGTTTGAATGAAACGATACCTCACTTCCTGACAAAGCTTGGGGTGTTCTGAAGACCAAGTGAGTCATCTGTAAATTTGCCTTGCCTTGGTGATGGTGATCATGGCAGTTGGGAAGGTGGAAAATGGCAAGAGAGAACTCTTTAATGCAGTCACCTACTGGTTGTACTTTTTTACTTTACAAAGTGGATTTATTTACTATTTAAAAACAAAAAAAGCTACCAATAACCTACTAGGCCAGATGATAGCCAAACATTGGCTGAGAGTGTTTCATACAGCCTTAAAATAGTTTTTAATAATTTCCCTCACAGCTAAAAAAACTGGCTGGAAATGGATAACGTGACTTTGTGACTTAAAATAAATGTCTTATTCTAAGGTAATTCATTTGCAATGCATTTGGAGTAAATGAAAACATACACCAGAGATGCATAATGAGCTTAGAAACCAGCAAAGATCTGATTCTGCTCCCACTGATGTCTGGCATAAAATCCTATTTACTTCAGTGGGTACAATATTTTTAAAGATTTACAACCTTATTCCAAATGTTGCCATGAATTTACCAACCACATACATTTGATGGAGCAAGGGGTCTATGGAGACACTTAAAAACGTGACTGGAAAAAAACGTGTACTGTTGGCAGGCTTGCAGAAAAAGACTGAGATTAATGCTCAAGTTAACACTAGGGACATAAATAACAAACGTGTTCCCTTGCTAGCCCTGCAGTGGGTGGGATCACACGCTCGTGCTGACCGAGGGAGCCGTGGACTGACCTAGCAGCAGCATCAGGCGAAAGCAAGAGAGGGGACTTTATCTTCAGGAAGAACAGAGGAGGCAAAACTTTTTTTTTTTGGTGGTGTTTGGGTTTTTTGTGGTTTTGCTTTTGTGTGTGTTCATTTTTCTTGTTTTGTTTTTTAAAATGCCATTCTCCAAATACAATGTCCACTCCCCCAGCTATGGTGGTTTGGGACCTTCTTTTTTACCTAGTGCCATCTGTCTGAAGAATCATAGCTTCATTTTTCTGAGTTTTCACCCTTGCCTGGCCAGGCTTTGGCTGTTATGCAAGTGTGAGATGAGGAGGAATGCTTTTCCTTCTGATGATCTATCAGGTAAGGGGAGAGCTCTCCTTCTTGTATGTGATTTTTGGGCAGTTTGTAGGACTGATGCACCAGGCCTTGGCAGAAGAAGTGTTACAGTAAGCTTATCCCAAGGGCAACCTGTTGGGCTCTACAGATCTTTTAAACTCTGCAAGCAAGAGTTGCAGAAAGAAGAGTGAATCTGCAAATTTTCTTGGCTGGGAGTCCTCAGCTTCTAGCTCTGGTGTGGAGAAGTAGCCCTCATGCTGTAGGGCGTGGGGCAATATCCCAAGGAGGGGGGAAGAGCCTTACTCCAGCTGAGGCTTTGGAAACTAAGAAATGACTGCTCTGCTAAGCCAGTTTGCTAAGAGTAAACTATAACATGGTCGGGATGGCAGCAGAGAAGCGATTCTCCTGCGAAAATCTTTTGTAGGGCTGCAGAGTCTGGTTGGAGAGAGGAGGACCATCCTGATGGTACCTGCAGTGCAGGGGCTCCAGGCAAGCCTGGTATAATGGGGAAGCAGCCAGGGGTTACAAGACTTAGGAACAGGTTGGGGTAGATCTGGGATGGAGATGGTGGGAATTTACTTACTTAATTTTAAAAATAAATAGTTGGTATGGGCTCTTAGGCTGGGGACAGATGGCTGGTGTTCAGGGACTTGCAGGAGGTATGGAAGGAGGTGTATCCAAGCTGCTACAGGAAAGAGAGTTGGACTAGTCTTAAATGTTAGAGCTACTGGTGTGCAGAAGCAGTTGCTTAGTTTCATCCAATGGGGTAGATTAATTTACATCTCTGTGTTAGATCACTGTTTTCAATCATGACTTAAATGAGCAAGCAGGAAATCTGATTTAAGTTGACTTATCAAGTTTTACATCTGTACTTTAGTTACCTTTCTGAAAGCTTTAATGTGGTCTGTACCACCATAGCTACCCTTTGCTAATATTGTGAATATGTCTTTCTATTTAAACAAGTATGCAGTTTACCATTTGCTTTGGTTAATATATTTTTCCATTTTCTGTTAAAAAATGATGAATGATGCTTTTCTTATTTGCTTGATTAATTTTTAACTTCTGATTTTCATCAGGCTACATTTGGATGGAAATTGGAATCCAATTAATGAACAAAACCAGCATTTAAAATTGTTTTCATTAGTTAAATGTGCTGGATATAGATGAAAACTCCTTATCAAGTCTGTTTTGTGTTTAAAGCATACTGATTTTTGTAGAAACAAAGCAAGTATTATCAGATGTTTATGAACTGAATTAATTGTTTCTGGTCAGCATGCTCTTCAAGAATCTGTTTTTTAGAACTGAGAAATCTCGGTTTCTGAATCTTGGTTTCTGGAGTACTCTTTTCTTTTTCTTTCCTCTTTTTAAAATACTTTTTTAATTCTAAGAAGCTAAGCTCTCCATCTGAGTAAACAACTTGGTGGTGTCTAACTGTGTGCCACAGCTATGTGAGGCAGAAATTTCTCTCCCCCAAGCCATATTCCTCAAGTGTATGCAGGCTTCCCACCCCACCATCCAGAAGAGTATCAAGCTTGCTTCATACTGTTCGGACCTCTTCAAGGTTAGGGTGGACTAATCCTAAACCCATCCCACAAATATTTCCAGGGGAGAAGAGGTGGCCTGTGCATTGCAGACCTGTGAGACAGTTACTCACGAGTTAGGGTGAATGTATGGTCTGTACATCTTGGAAAACCTAGGTTACTATTTTGAAAGTTTTTTTTTTTTTCCCACATTTCTGTCAGTTCCCAGGGCTGGGCTGGTCTTGAACAAACTATTTTCTTATGTGGGAGGAAAATAATGTGAATGGGGAAGAGCAGAAAATTGCACAGAATTCTCCGTGTACAGCAGACCTTACTGTTGTCAAAAATTAGTTGATGACTAATTCCATGACTTAATGAACTTTATAACTTCAGTAATGAATGCCCTCACTTTAACATTTAGACTGAGAACTATTTAAATTTATAACTATACCATTAGGACCCTTAAAATTATGAAGTAAAAAACAAACCGCAGGATGCTCTCTGAAGTCAATACAGACAGATATTCTCCAAGATATATATATACACATATATATTTTAGTTTTAAAATTTTAAGTATATGTTTAAGCAAACTTGGCCTTGTTAAGGGAGTGAACTTTGAAGCTCAGATTCCACACAGTAGGAAATTAGTTTCCTAAATTTAGTGCTTCTAACATATGTTTAAGATCTAGGAATCTATTTCTGATATAACTCATGCTAGAAGTTCCTGGAAAGCTCTATGACTTATGTGGCACGACGTGGGGAAGATTAAATTATAGTTGATTTTCTTCCATCCGAAGATCCTCAGAAGTATCTGTAAGATTGATGGGTGGTGTAGTCATTGCATTACGTTTTGATGTGTTTCTCTTGGAGGACAGTCTTCCAGTAAATACAAAAGGATTTTAAAATTATTGTGGCTAAGGAGGTGGACAGATAATAAATTGAACTTAGTGTTTTGATACTCTCTTGAAAGTCTTAGCTAGACTTCATTTCTGCCAGAAGAAAGAGCTATTGTGTTTGATGTTCGTGCTTTAAAACAAATCAAACAGTATGTTTTTTGAGTGGTTAAAAATCGGAGTGGGTAAGGAAATGGACATAATTTCTTTACGTCCTGCATGATGTTATACTGGAGGTGAATTTGGTTATACATATATGCCAATGTGCTCCTGCAGTCGAGAATTCGAAAAATGACAATGTATAAACAGTTCAGTATCAACAGAGTCTCCACTGTTCCTTAATAAACATATATAACTATTACACCAAAATGGAAGTTAAAGTACCTCACTCACTCACACAAAAATGATTAAAAAGTCTTTTAGGAAAAAAAAAGTTGAAATGTATCAATAAGTCAAAATTATGAGGAAGGGATGGGGAAGGGGAGAACTACAGTGAGCTGACTGTACATTTGGAAAGACACATGTGCATCTTCTGTCTTTCATTGCCTTTGCTGCCCATGTTTCATGTTTAAGGGTGAGACAGCAGAAAGGAATTTCAGTGGTGAATTGAATCTAGCCAAGAAAGTGGCTGGAAATCGAGCTTTGGGAAGAAGAGGGGAAAACTGTGCTGCAGGCAGACGGGCAACAGAGGGAAGGCAGGAAATATCTGCAAACAAAAGTAATGAAGTTAGATTTGTTTCTATGGTAGAGAAATGTGTCCGGAGGTGGATTTTTAGGTACAAATGCGTAAATTCTTGAAAACCAAGTCAAGCTACATGCTTGATTCGTAGCAGTGCTATAGGAATTAGCTGGAAAGTTTGTGTGTGTCCGCTCAAAGTTTAGCTGGAAGAGGGTGTCTGGAGTTGCATGTGGGAGAGAAAACTTTGGCAGTGGACTTTTGCGGGAGCTGGAGCATGTGTGAACAATGGAAGGTAGGAGTCAAGGTGATGAGCGAGCAAGGGGTGGCTAAGCTGTCTGCACCTGGATTGGAAAGAGAGGTTGCCTCTACACCCAGTGCAGTTAGTATGGGTCCTTGCAATAAAACCAGAAAAAAAAAAAAAAAACCACAAATGCCTCATGAATTTGTATCCATTAAGAAACAGTTTTCCAAAGTGATAAGAGCAACTAAGTACCCACAGTAGTATTTCCAAATTACTGGAAGTCTAGCTGTATTCATGATGAACATGTAAAAGGATTTACTATGAGTACACTCACAGGATGTTTGTAATAATAAGAGGAGAAAATGAGTAATCTGCTGGAAAGCGGTTTAACATATATACTGAAGTGACTGGTATCTTTCATTACAAATATGTAGTTTCAGGGCGTAGTTTTGAGATCGTTTTAAACTGATCTGTAAGCAGATTAAAAGGGGTGTTCCCACCTTTTCCCGTGCCCTGACCTAATTGTTGTTGCTTCCTCCCTTGTTCCAGGACTGCCGCTTGTGTGGCTCTCTGGTTATTCGGGTCAGGGACCCACTGCCTGCATTAAAAACCAGCTGGATCTGCAATCCTACTGGCCGCAAAGCACGCAGGGGAGCAGGGAGGCTGGGTGTGGAGGGCTCTAACCTGTGTCCAGGGAAAACGTGGGCTTAAATCAACACACCCTGACTGTGAATCCTGATGTCTTGTATGTGTGAAAACACAGGGGAAATTGTGTAACTGTTGCGATCACCTAAAGCGACTGGCAGAATGTGTTTCTATTCTCAATATCCTATTTTGGGGTTTCTTCACCTGGTACATGGAGCCGTGCCTGGAATTTGTTTCCCCTGAGGTTACAGTTGACTTGTGTTTACCAAAAATAAAGTGGTAAAAC
The DNA here is from genome assembly GCA_013398915.1 of Dromas ardeola. NCBI lineage: Eukaryota > Metazoa > Chordata > Aves > Charadriiformes > Dromadidae > Dromas > Dromas ardeola. The sequence goes on along the minus strand of VYZM01016283.1, from coordinate 1,028,563 downwards.
TTGGAAACAAGCATTTTGTTCTGATTTGTTTATAGTTAATGCAATGGGACTTCGCTTCCCCTTGAAAGAAGTTACTGAAATGTTAAAAAAAAAAGTTGTTTTTTTTTTTTTTAGGATTGTAGCTGCTTTTAGCTTTGTGTTGCATATAGCATATTTTTTTCTGAAAATATCCCAGAAAAGGCTGCTTTGAGCGTTTGTATGTAGGCCTGTGTCTCTACCAAAATATACAAGTGAGCAAAGCTAAATGAGCGTGGTTGGTCCCATGTTCTCTGCTTGCTGGTGCTCGGGCAGGTCTGCATGGTGGGCATTAAGAAAGCGAGGATGAGGATGGCTGCATTGCCTTCAAATACCTCTGTGGGGAAAAAGGCTTGATGGCTTTGTCTTGCTGAGGATGAATGAAACAAATTTAGAAAATGCTTTGGAGGGCTACATAGAGGAAAAAATGTTTTTAAAAGGGGGCTTCTTAAATACCTCCTAGTTCAAAGGGCTTGTGTGAAATGCTTTTGAGAAGTAACCCTGATGTAAGTGGATGGATTAATGGTATGGCAGTGCAGTGGGTACCTGATGGTGCTCTGTTAGTCCGATGCAAACGCTCCTGAGGCTGAGAAAATAGTTATAGGTTTATCGTGGCAGATGTAACCCTGCTGTTCAATCACCGCTATGCAGCACGTAGAGAGGATCTCAAGTGTTTTGTTGTGCTCTCCAGCTGGGACGTCTGACTGAAAGCAATAGGGAACTGCAGTGATGCCTGATATCCAGTGGGCACAATGTTAGGGTCCTCTCGCTTTTAAAAACGCCTAATCTGGCGTTTAATTTACTAGCCTGCTTGAGGCCTGCTGCCAAGGCTCCAACTGTTGCATAATGTTACACAGGAGGAATCGCTGGCAGTTTTCAAGCTGGCTATCGTTCCAGATCACTCCCACACAAAGGAAATTGTAGCATATATGTAACTCTGAGGCTTTTTGTGCTGCTCTCAGCACAATCTAAAATTAAAAAAAATAACTAGGAAAACTACAAAGAGTTTGCTCGCTTAGGCTGTAGCCCCTCCACTTGTAGCAGCCTCATCTGCAGAGTCCTGCATGTGGAAGAGCATCCAGACAGTGACAGGTAAGAATGAAAGCCTCGTGAAGAAGCAACACCTCGATTGTTTTTTAAAACTCTAAGCATTAAAATTGCAACTGTTTTATAAAAGATGAAAGAATCCTCTTTTGGCTCAAACTGTTCTTTCATGTTCTGTGAATTTTGTGTTTCCCAGAAAAAGCCAGACCCTTAATATTTAGACATCACAGGGCATCATAAGATTTCCCCCTCATTTCCATGCATGCCTGTTCCCTACCCGTTTTCCTGTCAGTCTGATTCGTAATGTTCAAAAACATTCACTGCATATTTCCTTCTTCCCCACAGCAACAGCCCGAGTCTGAGACTGTTCATCTGTTCATCCCAGCCTTGGCAGTTGGAGCTATTATTGGCAAGCAGGGACAGCACATCAAACAACTTTCTCGTTTTGCAGGCGCATCTATTAAGGTATTATTACACTGACTAACTTTCTCTCTATTCTACATGACACTTCCAGCAAGTTTGCACAAGCCATGTTTTCGTGAATGTCCTCCCCCACTCCGTGCTTAGAATGTGATGTGATAAATGGTACATTTGTTTATAAATCATCTTTTAATCTTCCTTGAGACAAGATAATTAGAAGCATGTTTTCAAACGTCTCCTGAGGTGTGAAATATAAGCTGCAAAGAAAACTACTTTGGTGGTCTCGATTTCTTAGAAACAGACTTAAGTCTTAATGATGCGCTGCTTAAAGGCTTTCTTCTTGCTTTTGGTAAAGTGAAAATTGTTGAGGCAAATTCCCCTTCTAAAAACAGCAGCACAGGTGAAGTCTCCTACTGCTGTGGCTGCTCTTGCTCTGTTCCAGATGGATTGGTCCAAGCTTTCAAGCTCGGATGGCTCCAGGCTGAAGAATTCGTGTTCTAAAATCACCCATGTGTACTCCAAGCTCCTGGGGTTGGTCAGTTCTTTAACATCACGTTTACCTTGGCACCCTGCTTTAACATCCAGTTGTTCGTGGGTTGACCACCTCAGTGGCTAAGAACAAGATGGTTTGCAGGGGTTGACCTAAAGGAAGCTTAAGTTTGAATTTTAGTCAATTTGGTGAAATCCTCCTTGACTCCATATAGAGGTTAGTACCAGTTGCAGTTGTAGAAGGCTTCTAGTTGCAGAAGGCTTCTGCTACTAATGCCATTAAAACCACAAGTATCTTCTCTAGATGCTTGATCTTTTTTCTTGTAAGTAGTCGGTTCTGCTAATCTCTGCTGTAAAGATAATGTTTTGGCCTAAATTAAAAAAAAAAAAGAAAAGAAAAGAGAAAAGTGCAATGTGTAGCTTTGTTATGTACTGTTAGTTTGTGACATTTTCCTGCACAGGTGAAGCAAATGTCATCTCAGTTCATTTTGCTCAGGAAATGTGGCCTGTTTAATGGCATAGGGATCTGTCAACAGTTGGGAGTTCTGTGCTGAGTTGAGCTTGGTGAAGCCAGCAAGGGTTGGCTTGGCTTGGACGGTGTTCGTCTAAGTGTGCAGACCAAAATAATTGGGGAACCCTGACGAATGAACATTGTGTGTGGTTTGCCGAATGCTTATCCATTTACTGGCCAGTCAGCCCGCTGGCATGCTGCCCGATTCCATCTTTTGTTGAGTAGCACATTAAACAGTTGTTATATTACCCAGTTGGCTTACACTGGTAGAGTATTAATAATCATATTTTAGGGGCAAAAAATGGAATAAAAGGAAATGAGAGGTGTTGATTTTTCTTTATCAAATCTGTCTTGCATGGAGGTGTGATGTATCATGTGCATTTCCTTTCTCTCTCCGTTCCCATAGTTTGTATCTGAAGATTAAGTGGTATATGGAAGGTACCGCTAGGTGGAGAGAGAAATGTGAAATAACCTGGACCTCCAAGAACCCGTCCAAACTAGTTCTTTAGTTGGTCCTTGGAAGACGGTTTAGTGGAAAGGGAGTTTCCTGTGTTTCTCACGCATCTGGCTAACGGTGGCCTCAGGCTTCCTCTACTGGCTGGCACCCCTCTACCCAACGCATTTAACATATCTGTATTAATTGAAATTCAGTTAAAAGTTTTCTAAAGCTTTGGTCTTTTATTCCTTCAGTAGGAATAAAGTAAAGAAGAATTTTTTGTGGAAATAAGATTAAATCTTAACGAACTGTACAGATACAGGGTATGCTTGCTAAATTGGGAAGTTGCATGTATGCTTATCCATTAAAATAAAAATGCAACTTCACCTGTAATCTGGCTGAACAACATGGAGCAGCACACTTGCTTCTGTGTGAAGGTGAGTGTTAAATGTGTCGGTGGTAACTTATGCAAAACTTCTGAACTTCCCTTGTGTTGACCACCTGCCCTTTATCATAACTTTTGAGCAAAATAAAAAATTGTGAATCATCAAGGAATCTGTGCTTTTAGCTAAGAGTTGGAGGGAGTGCTGCCTGAGAACCTTTTAACTTGCCAAACTCTAGTAATTGTACTTTGTGCGTGGAAGGAGTAAGGCATCGTGCATGACACTGAACTCATTTGGAGTTGTGCTATAGACTGTTACAGATGAAAACATTTTACATCCACATGAATTTTGTTTGTGCGCGTTGCTGAGCTTTGTAGATCTGATGAAACTCATTAGCCATGAAATAAGACTAAGTAAGCTGCAGATGCACAAAGGTTCTGCATAAGGCTGTGGTGGCCTGCCCATCGCTTCAGAGGCACGCGTGGCTGTTGGCAAGTTCAGGTTGTGTTCCTGCGCCAGGCGTCATTGCTCGGTAATGCAGGCTCGGCGTGGGGCTCCAGCAGACCGAATTACTCAGCAAAGGAGCCAGGCAGAGATTTCTGAGCTGTCTGCTGCCCACCCTGTGTGACAGTGCTGGGACCTGTTGGGAACCATTGGCATCTCCTTAGTTACAAATTATTTCCAGAGTAGCCCTTCCTGTCTCTGAAGGAGTTGGGATGAACGTTGTAGGTTTTGGGTATGTGAAGTTGTCACCTTGTGACTTGGCATATGAAAGACCAGTTGTTCTCTGGGTAGAAATGTAAAACTATTTCTCTCAGAAGTTAAAAATTCACCACTTTGATACTTTTTGTACGTATATAACTTCTCCTTCCAAGAGCAGACAGACAAAATTAACACTAAAATCTCTTAGGTTGCCCCTTCAGACATTGAAATGTTAGTTGGCACATGTTTCTTTCCCAGCCCTCAGACATGTTTTACTCCAGCTGCTGAGAACAGGACATTTGAAGATAAAAGCAAGGCAAAAAGTCTCCCAGAACATTCGAACACTTGTAAGATGTAACAAAGGCTTGATAGAAAAAACTTTTCCGAAAGTTTCAATTAAGGTGCTGGTGTTAACAAAGAAAACATGAGGTGACTGAGAGGCAAACTACAATGTCCATTTTACGTGAATGGCAGTTAGCAGACCAAGGTCTGTTCAGTCAGCTGCCTCCAAATGTGCCTTGAAATTTTGCCCCTCCGAAATCCTTGTGTTCCAAAGAATGAATGGATGTAGTCTGTGCTTGCCCTTACCACAACGTCATGTCATATAAATTTACTGTTGTAAAATGAATGTGTATTTTTAGATATAGCCAATTGGAATGCAGAAATCATATGAAAAATAAATATGCAAACCAGATAACTAGTATGTAATGTCTTCTCCATCTTAGGGTACAATATGAATAATTATATAAACTTTGGTTAGCAAAATTCTTTAGTGAAAATGATGCATGGTGACTGGTAATTTGTCTGAAATAAACTACAGCTGTTAAATATGAATAACATCCCTATGCCAACAGCTAAGATGAAATCCTGTAGTGTTTAATATATTGCCCATTCAACAGTGGCTATGTAATACTAGATGCAACAATGGAAATGTCAGTTGTGATAAACAAAAGATTCATCCAGAATGTCAGAGGCTAGTTTGAATTATTTAATGCCACTGGAGTCTGAGAACAACACCCACAGAAATCTTACTTTTGTGGTGACATGAACTGCTAAAACCCCTACAGGCATCTCTGTCTCAGCTCTGGTGGAGCTTAATTTTTATTTGGGTCACACAAATAAATAGCTGTAGTTACAAACCCCTTGGAAACTGCGAAATCATTGTCCGGTATGGAGGAATGTTTTGGATCTCATTAGTTACAACAGTAAAGTGATCTTTTGCTCTCAGGGGGACGGATGCAAACTTTTGCTAATGAGCAAAACTCGTTAGAAAGACTGTTTAAGTTAGTGGGTAGGGATGAGAATGTGGGTCTATTAACCAGACTTGTCTTTTTGAAGGCTACATGTCTTACATCACTCATAGCCACATGAAAATGGCTTGTGGGATTTTGCCATATGTGGATGAATAGCTATGCCTTTAATTTTCAGAAGTAAATTTGCTTATGGTTTAGCCAATTTCTCCATATTTTACTATAGCTAATTAATGCACTTTAAAGAGAACAAACCCGTCATGACTGAAGTGTAATGCTGCTGCTGTAATGAATAATTTTTCACTCTTGAACAGAATGTGAGACTGAAACGGGGAGGAGGTGGCTTTAAACTACTCCTTCAAAAGACAGCTACCAAAAGCTATGTTTATCCATTCCAGATTGCCCCTGCTGAAGGACCAGATGCCAAGCTGAGAATGGTTATCATCACTGGACCTCCAGAAGCCCAGTTCAAGGTACAACATCTAAAAACTTGTCAGTCTGTAGTGGCCTTTGGACTGTAAGGGACAATATTGAAAACAAAGCACTTGGTTCCAAGCACCATTTTATTCAGAACGTTAGTGTAAATACTTGGTTTTTGCTTTCCTTTTGCCGAAAGGTATGTCAGATGAATATATGAGTAATGCAGTACTATCAGAGGCCATGTTCTGGTCACCTGAAAACTGGTGGGTGTTTCATGTAAGTTAGAATCAAGTCTAGCATGAAAATATGGCCATATTACATTCCTTAGTTTTCCCTTTTGTCTATGAGCACAATAGTTCAGTCTTTCTAGCCTGTCTTAATCCATGCAACAGTTTAGTGTGTTTAATTGAAAAAACAAAGCTGACAGGATGAGAGACTGAGTCTTCCCAGGTTACTGTTGCGTGCCAAATGTAAAATGGGTGGCTCTACAGATAAACACGAGATTTCTAATTGTATTTCTACTGCAACTACAAGGAGATACTCAACCTGATTATTCCATTTATGTTCAAATTGAGTTCTGGAGTGGCCTTCTGCCTTAAGTGCCAAGGGATAAATCTAGTTACCCCAAAAGTAGTTGACCACGTTACGAGTGATGCAGACAGCTCAGTGCAGCAGCCTGGCCACATCACACATGAGGCCCAGAGCAGGCAGAAAGTCCCTTGAGAGCTCATGTCCTGGCATCATTCTCTTGCCTGTTCTCATTTTTGTCTTTGTATTTTTGCTTCAGGGCATCGTGCAAGAAGGACGTGCACAAACTTCAGGCATATCTAGAATCAGTTTCATTAATGCCTTTAGGAGTTTTGGAGAAGTATCAAAAAAGGTATTTTGCAGTGGTAAACTAGATAGCAAACTAGATGCATTTGGGGTTATTGCTCAGTTGCCATATACATTTGAGAAGCTATTGAAGGCAAAGCATAATTTAGAAGCTCTGCCTCCTTGAAGTTTTCTGTGTACGTGGGCTTGGCCACACGGCATGTTCCACATATGGGGTGCTCTTGTAATCTGGGATCCGTACAAGGTCAGATTCTGGCTACCTTTTCTTTCCATCAGGTATCAGTGAACTTCACCTCAAGCAGTAGCAGGCTGAAGTAGATTTGGGCGTCCCTTATCCTGACTTCTCACGTAGGCAAAGGCTTGTCCTCAGGCTTCCTCCCTAAGATAGACTTGAAGTCCCACAGAGTTCTTTTGCCAGCTCTTCTCCCCAGCCTGGATCATGCAAGGAGGAAAGTCTCCCTTTTCTGCACCCCCTGCGTTGGTTAAAACCAAATCAATCAGTTGCTTCTCTACGCTTGGGCTTCTGCTTGCAAAGAGGGATCAATGTACTAGCACAGCCAGTGCTCCTGAGTATTCTGGTCTTGTGTAGGAGAGGGGTTATCCCTTGGACCTTCCTTCAGCTCCAGTCCTTGTAGTCTTTTACTACTTTTTGAGCAATGTCCTCAGTCCTTTCTTGTACGACCACTGTTAACCTGAAGCGTGCCTTATAGTCTGGGCCAAACTTCAGTAATGCTGTCCTTAAGCTCTGTTTAAGAAGGGACTTCTCTATCTTTGAGCATAGGCTTTTGCTTGTTAGGCACCAAGAATGTAATCTGGGTGCACAACAACTTGAAGAGGGAATAGCTGCTGCTCAGATGAGTAACCAGCTCTTGGAGAGGCGGCGGTGTCCCAGAGCCTGTGAGTTTGGCATCCTTTCCCTACTACATTGTGTTCTGCTGTCTGTGATTCATGTCCGTGGTAGCTGCAGTGGCTGCACCCCTTTCTTCCTCAGCTGCAGTAGCCTGAGGATGTTGCGGTATGCAGGGCTATTTATTAGCAAGGCAATGGGAAGAGAATATGCCACTGTTTGCAGCTGCTGCTGCTGCAGTGCTCCCTAGAGTTTAGGCATACCTGTGACACCAATATTCAGAGATGATTATGTTGCCTTGAATCTGGGACATGTGCAAGCAAAGTGGAATCTAGCGTAAACAACATATTTCAGCCACTATGTTAAAGACTTTTCCGAGAGTTGGAAGATTTGGGATGTTGGAAATACATCTACTATCTTTTAAAAAGTCAACATCCCACCTTGCTCTATAATTCGGCAGTAATGAATTCTTTTTTTCCTATGGTACCTCTCCCACTGAGCCTTGCAGCCTGTGCAGATTGTCAAGGTGTTATGCACATGAAAAGCATTGCTATTGAAATAAACGGCTACACTGGCTTCTGTCTAATGAATTTGGAAATAATTTTAAAACCTGAAGATGACGTCTTGGAGTAGTATTTTATCTGCTCTTGGCAAACCCTTTGAAAGTGTTTTCCTGGAGCAGGAATCTCTGATTTTAGGGCTGTTGATGGTGCCAGAACATGACAGTTGTACTGAGTTTTTGTATGGCTATTTTTGTGTAGTCTTTTGTCTCACTGGAAAGATGATAGATTTTGTCCTCTATGCCAGAGTCCCATGACCTGCAGTATCCTACCTAGGTCAAAGCCACATGCTACAGATTTTTCCATACTGTTCAGGTGGAGTCTGGCTTACCCAAAATACGGAGTACTTTCAGCTCTAAGGTCACAAAATGTCTTTTATTTTACCCATTTTAGAGTAGCATGAACTTGAGCAGACTTTTAGGACAAGAGCTAGAAATAAGATAAGCTGACACTATTTAAAGTAACTATCACATCATGCAATCTTTTTGGACTTTTCCTATTCCATTGCAGTGGTGGCCTGTAAAATGTTTGGATTTAGCATGTATGGAGTGACACTGTATGCTGGCGTATGTGATTTAAAGAAGGTGATAAAGAATCTGAACTGGAAAGGCTTTGTGGTCCTAGGCTTATGGTCTTTAGAGAGCATCTCTCTTCAGTATCTCAATAGAAATGTTCTTTTGATGGTGGTAGGAGATGCAGAGTAGAAGACCTGGTTATCATTTCTCAAGAATTCACTGGTAAATGGCGGGGAATAAGGAAATAAATGCATTTAAAAATCAGCAAGATTCATGAGCTTAGTCTCAGATGACGTTCTTCTTGCTACCTGGCACCTGCGTGTTCCCCAGAAAAGGGAACTGTGTGCTGGTCGGAGTAATACTGTTCCCGTGGTGCTATTTACATCTAGGCAGTTTGATATTTTTCCTTTTAGAAAATTGAGCAAGCTCAGATTTATTTATTTTTAAACAATATGTTGTAATGGATTGTAAAAGTAACTGGTTGCTCTAATTGGAGTCTTTAACCCATGACTTGTTTGGGGGGCTTTTGGTGGTGGTTTTTTTTTTCCCTTTAGTGCCCTTAAAAGAATGGGTTTCTGAGCTAATTAATTGCATTCTGTGCTTCTGGGTGTAATAAAAAAAAAATACTTCAGCCAGACAGGTCTTCTCTCCACCGCCCTTTACCTCCACAGAGATGCAATAGTTTCTTTTGAAAGCAATTTTTCTACTAAAAAGCAGAATAATAATGATCTCTGGTAAATCGCTCTGTGATTCCCTGGTTTGTAATGCAACCTTTAAAGTTGGACAGTGGTGCTTCCTAGTTTGGTACAAAGACTTTCAGAAAAATAGTTATTGTATTTATTAGGGAAAATCCTTTGTCAGGGTTGTGTACTGAGAATTCTCCTTTCTGTGGAATTTCTTGAATTTAACTAGATTTCAGTAAGTGCATTCTCTAACTGAAAGCATTTTTGCAGGCTCAAGGGAGAATCTATGGAAAACTTAAGGAAGAAAATTTCTTCGGACCTAAAGAAGAAGTGAAACTTGAGGCTCATATAAAAGTGCCATCCTATGCTGCTGGTAGAGTTATTGGTAAAGGAGGCAAAACAGTAAGTAGCTGAAATAAAACTTTCAATGTTGTTCAGTTATGTTTCTTATTTCAGTGTGTATATATGTATAAGGCTTAAACATTTAGCTAACTAATTGCTAATCCTTTTAAGTTACATTAAAGCAGGTTCTATTTTCTTAGTTGTTCTTCTTAAATTCTCCTCTCTTCTAGCATGGAGTTGAGAAGCTGATCTCATAGAATAACTTATTTCATCTAAAAAAAAAAAAAGTATAAGAAAATTCCAATAGTCCCAGTCAGATCTGCAGGGCTTTTATTAATAGAAATGTAGTTCTTCCATTTAGAATGAATATGATCCCACCAAAGACCACCTCCTGCAAACCTTAGCTTGTGCCAGATTTTGCAAAAATATTTCACTAATCTCATTTAATTAAAATTAAATCCAATGTGTATTACAAAGGTGGCATCTCTGGCCAAAACTGAATGAAAGCATAATTTCTAAATAAGTGGTAGGAAATTAAGACATGTTCAGACCTCAATATTACCAAAAAAAAAAATAAAATTTGCTTCAACTTAATTGGTGGCATTTTTTAGTCTTTGTTGCATAAAATAACAGCGCTGGGATTTTTCAGTCCTGAAGAGGTACTGGTACTGTAGTATTTTCATATTGTTGCAAGTGAGGAGCTAGATGATATTTGCAAAGAAATGCGTCTCCATCCTTGAGTGCAATGGGGTCTTGAAGTTGTAAGGAGGCAACATGGCCCATTTCATTAGTTACAGTGGTAAGAGATTTAAGGACAAACATTTTTGATTCACTAATGCTATGCATTTCTAAAATAAAATGAGTGTAAACAGGACAAAGACTCTAACCGTACCTCTACTTAACACTATGGAAACTGATAGGCGATTGAAAATAATTTGGACGCTTCTCACTGCTCTGTTTAGAGTTCTCTATCTTGCGGAGGTTTTTCAAGGAAAAATGTATAAATACTTCGGCTTTTTTTTTCTTTCCTACATTATACTTTGTATGAGTTTTCTGACCTTAAACTTGTAAACTCAACTGTAAACACTGTGGCATCTATTTGCTTTTTTAAGTCATGTATTTAACACCTCCTGTGTGTTGTATTTAGTCTTTAAAACACTTCTACAAACCTAGAGAACTTGGTGCTAATTTATGTTAGAAACACAAGAGGCTCATCTTGCGAAGTGCACACTGCTGCGCAAAGATGCTTTCTGTTAGCTGGTTTCTTTTTTTAAACATAACTTAGGGGATAATGTTCCTGTGGTCAGCAGTATCTTTGAGGCTTGGTGTTTGTGGGATATTTGTTTGTTTAAGATTTTCTGATTTCTACTATCTATTTATAGGTAAATGAGCTTCAAAACTTGACAAGTGCAGAAGTTGTAGTCCCTCGTGACCAGACACCTGATGAAAATGATCAGGTGGTTGTGAAAATAACTGGTCACTTCTATGCATGCCAGGTAGGAGGAGCGGAATGAATTGCTGTATTACCTTGATGTTTCCATGGTCTGTCTCTTATACCCACGTGCAGAGCCAAGGGATGGAAGACTTTTACTCAGGATACAGAAAGCGCTGCTTGCCGGGCTCCTCTAATTGTCTTACTGGGATAAACTTTCCTCATGCCTGTGAGAGGGCTTTATAACGATATTGCACTTTGAGATATGTAAAACAATCTTCTTAAATTCTCCTACCAATATACGTAGGCTCTGGCACTGCTGAAACTCCCAAAGCCAAAGAAAACCCAGGTTGTGATCAGACTGAAATTCAGACGGAAGGGAGATACAAGCCATGTCATAGTACCTGGCAAGAGCTGCACGAATATATGCACTTTGTCCACATCACCCAATCTGTTGATTTAATATCATAAGGAAAATGATCACAAGATTCTTTCCCTCACTTAACTCTTAGTTCAGATCAATTCCTTTTGATGCTTTGCTACAGGTGACTTGTAGCTCAGAAAGGAGATGGGAGGGCTGGTAAGCCCTGTAAGTCTCACCTTCTGGACTCCCTGGTGTATAAAAAAAATAATTGTCCACTCTCTATTAAAGTGTGGTTCTTATAAAATATTAATCTCTCCAGAGGAGTAAAATGAAAGTAGCCTGTAGCTCCAATAATGTTGGTAGTCATCCTCCTATGCTCACGCTTTCTATATTACAGATGTGAAAACTGACTATGCAGGTAGTTGCGGTAGGTGGAAAAAGAAGAAAAATTCAAAATTAAGTTGTACACCGTGACTAACCCAAGTGTATTTAACTAATGAGTAATCTTGTCAGTACTAGGAATTTAGTTATTCCAGATTTTCTTAATCCCAGTAGCATTTATAGTCTGTTGTAAACAGTGGTCACTGCGGCATGGCATCATGATGGGTTGTTTCTTCTTTATGTCCTTCAGCTTGCTCAGAGAAAAATTCAGGAAATACTGGCTCAGGTAAGAAGGCAGCAGCAACAGCAAAAAACATTGCAAAGCGGACAGCCTCAGCCGAGACGAAAATAAAGGTTTAGGAAATGGCCCACCAGAGACAGATGCCAGACCAAAGACAGACTGTGCGACAGAGACGGGTGGTGAGCACCTGTTGAAGTTATATGCAGAAGATCCACCAAGCCAATCACCTGTTCGAGGACCAGGCAACCGTTGAACGCTGTCTCTGAGAATGTATTCTTTAGGCTCTCTCAAACTTTTGAAACCCAGCTTTAAAATAAGGACCCCTTCACTTCCCTTTTGTTCTATTCTCACAATTTAACATAAACTCGTTAGTCTTTTTTATTGTTCTTATTATTCCCCAACAATTTTAGAACTTGGTTTAATGAAGCTTTCTCTTCTGAGTTCACTGGTTTAAAAAAAAAAAAAAAAAAGAAAAGAAAAATGAAAAAAAAAACCAAAAAAAAAGAAAAGGCATTGCTCTTATAGGTCCAGTTGCAAAAGAAGAAACACATTTGGAGGGTGGGATTGTGGGTGGGCAAGGGTTAGAGCAAGGGTATCGACAAGAGTTTAAGTGTTAGTCCCAATGTTGAAACAAGTGGCATTTTTTAAAAAGAATTTGGTTGCATTTTTACATGACACTGCCATGAATAACCTAAGGGAAGTGTTGAATGGTGTTGGCCAGGGCATAAAAAGATAAATATGCATTTTACTAAACTACCTCAGGCATTTAGTACCTCAATGAGAAATTGTTCCTTTTTTGCTTTTTTTTTTTGGTATTTTGTATACTTTATAAAGCTAATAGTTCTTGAGCATTTTATTTTTTTAAAAAAAATTAAAATTTGATCAGCCACCAGCCAGGAGTACTACAGGCTTATCGGGGAAAAAATATAGTAGAGCACTTCTAGCTGCTGGCTGATGGGAGTAAGGTGGGTAAAAAAAACACAGCCTCAGGTTTTCTGGGGGCTTCAACACCATCATTTGTTTAAAAAAAAAAAAAATAAAAAATTCAGTGAATGTTCAAAAGATAGTGAATGATGCCAACATTCTGATAGCAGCAATGCCGTTTAGTTTTCTTTTAAGATGGGATGAAAAAGTTTGTGACGGTACTTTTTTGGGAACAGGACAAGGAAGTGATGGCAAGAGGCTGGGGTTGGGGGAAAAAAAATTTAGAAGGCTGCAAGAGGCTGAATTTTTTTTTTGTGCTACTTGATTGAATGCATGAACCCTTTGTGCCTTTGACCATCACTACCTAATGATGCTACATTTAACCATTTGCAGCCCATTTGGACTTTGCCATTTTGTTCAAAGAGCAAGCTTCATCTTCAGTTTGATAGAACACTCGATCTGCTAGAGCGTATTGGAGGCCATGAGGGTCTCCGCTGGCTGCAGATCACATCATACTGCTTTCAGTTACCACGATGGGGGAAGGTCAAACAGTGTTTGATCACGTTGAAAGATAATGAAAGGCTAAGTTTACATATCCAGCCGCTGTTATGGGCCACACTAAGCCACTTTGAAGGTTTTAAAAACTATTACAAGATTAAAGAAAAAAAACAAAACACAAAAACCCAACAACCTCTCTAGCCTGGCTTATAATAGATGCAGCAGGATTTATGCACGTTCTGCAACCAACCATTAGAGAAGGAAAAAAAAAAAAAAATGTCAAAAGGCAGGGATAACAGGAAAGTTACCAAATTTTTTTAATTTCCGAATGTAATTTGAATGATGATTGTGGTAATAGTGACACATTCAAGTTTCTACAATAAACTTCAGTCTACCACAGTTTAAGAAAAAAAAAAAAAAGAAAAAAATGTGGCAACACATGGTGCATAAAGACTGCTGTGTGTGTGTGTGTGCGCGTGCGCGCCCGTATGTGTGTGGTCGACAGAGCCATGCTATTACCTCTGAACCTTTTTTTGTGATGTTTTTTTGTGCATGAGATGATCAGAATCACCATGCTGCACTGATTTGAGGGGCACAACGAGCAAAAACATTTGTTTCATCATTTTGTTATCTACCTCTTAGGTTCATGTTGAAATAGAGGCATTACTACATAGACTAGATAATTTTCCCAAAGATCATTGTTGTACAGATTAGATAATTTTGAAAATGGTCTGAAGTGTTTTTCCTGCATCTCTTCTTTACTAATTGGTTTAAAAACCACAAACTTATGTTGTAGTTTTAGCAAAGAAAAATTGAGTTTCTTTTCCTTTTTTGACAGTGACCTTCATCTAGCCTTTAGGATAATTTTTTTTTTCTTACAATGAATTTAAAATTACTGAAGTATGGAAAGTCATAGCATTTTAATTTTTGTTGAGGCTTAAGTCAGTCTGACGCTCCTTTCTTAACATTTGAGAAGGATTTGACTTCATTATTTTCCATAAAAAATTACTTTACAAATAGGCGCTGCATTTACATCTGCTGATTTAAATACTGTCATCTCTCTTTAAATTTCTAGACTTAGTATGGTAAATCATGTTTTTCTTTTCAATTGAGACTTGGTAATTTGGAGTATTTGGGAATAGCTAGAAAGTAAATACTGTAAATGATTTCAATATCCACAAAGTATGGATCATTTTTCATCTGTAATGTGCCCCCCAATGCAGCTCCACTTGCCAGATGCCTCTGAATGGAATAAAGAGTTTAACTCCTATCATCAGACAAAGTTGTGTGGTGTGTTTTTAAATTAATGAGGCGTAGGGACAGACCGTTCTAAGTGTTTGCGGTGCTTTTGATCAAGTTGGTTTTCTGGCCGTAACAATAACTGGATAAGGATGAAGAGTCACCCGCAGGTATTCCACAGCTGCTAGGGCAGCCAGCAGCCAGGCTGCAATGTTTGCACCTCCCGATACAAGCAGTGACTCCTGTGGCTTAAAATTCATTCATCTCCTCCCTCTCATGTGGCAACGCTGCACAGGCCGTAGCGCAACCTATAGTTCATGGTTTCGGTCTTCTGCAGATCACGTAGGCTGATTTGCTGTGGAAGAGATGTGTACCCAACAGTCCTGACCCAGGGCAAACGTGAAGGAGTCTTTAACAGGTTTGCAGTGAGATCTGAATCGCGGTTAAATTTATTTATTTAATTTTTTTTTGGCTGCTTTTTAACAGATCTATTGTAGTGCTCCCAGCATGATGAAGCCGTGTAATTAACGTGGCCCTGGAAGCTTGGATAGGCAGAACCAGTCACACTAGCAAGCAAATGTGATGGCAGCCTGTGCCTTGCCCCTACCACCACCCAAACACACACCGTTTGCCAGGGAGGTGATATTGCCTCTCCGTTTAGATCCTTGTTAACATTTGGAATAGAAATGAGACTAGATGTTTAACTGTGAATGCTTTAGAGTGAGAGGGGAGGGGCTGGGGAATGAAGGAGTATCAGGAATAATATAATTCTGTATCTTTTAAAGAGGAGTGGAAAACCAAACTTGTTTTCCAAACTCTTGCACCCTCCCACTTGTCTTCACAGCTCACTTACCGAGACCAGCCAGCAGAAAGAGCGAGCCGAAGAAATGGTGTCTGTAGAAGACACTGCGTAGGGTATTGCATTT
Source organism: Dromas ardeola (assembly GCA_013398915.1). NCBI lineage: Eukaryota > Metazoa > Chordata > Aves > Charadriiformes > Dromadidae > Dromas > Dromas ardeola. Next base: position 1,013,107 of record VYZM01016283.1, on the reverse strand, counting down.
CACAGGCACCTCTTAAGCTCATTTTTCCATGCCCACATTGAGCCACCTTCTCAGAACCAGCAGCCCTGCCATTGGAGCAACATGAGAAGTCAAGCGTCCTCTGTAGCGCCGGTGCGTTTGTGAGAGTTGTGAGAGCTGTTTTAAGCCTTCGCTTAATCATGATGCTTTTATTTGCTTCTAACCTTCCACAGCTTTTATTCCTGAGCTGCACTTTCAAAGGCATGCGCTCTATGTATTACAGTTCCCATTAAATGCAGCATGTATGCTGTGCAGGACAGCGTGGTCTCCACGTGGTACTAGGGCATAGGAGTTTTAAACAGGAAAAGTGCGGAGTAAGCACTCAAGCTGGGTGTAACAGAGATGTCAGCTCAACTGATGGATGCAAACACCGCTTGATAATGGAGTTACTCAAATGTAGTACAGGAAACTGGTGAAACGATGACAAACGTTTCACCTTGACAAGTGTTTCTCCTGTTCATCCCATCATCAAGGGATCCTGCCAGTGCCAAACCTGCACGTACCTCTGTACAGGGTCAGTCTATGGACTCATTGGACAAGCTGCTCAGTATCTTTATTTTGCACAGAAATCACCTCATCGGTAGAACTGAAACCATTCCCCAGTTTTTTCCTTCGAAAAGGGGTTTAATGTTGCACAGCACTGATCATTCACGCTGTCTTTGTTAATTCCTATGTCCCAGTTTTTGCGAGGGTCAGGCCAAAGGCTGACGGAGGTGGGCAGGTCACCCGGCAGGGGCTGGGCACAGGTTATGGCTCCTGCTCTTCAGTGGGGGATGAGGAAGGTCTCCTGAGCTGGCAGTTCCGATTATTTAATAGCAACCAGTGGATGTTCCATGTAACCCCTTCTCACAATGTGCTTTGGCAGTAAATTCAGTTACGCCTTTTCATTTTTTTTTTTTTTTACTGGGTTTTGTCTTCTCAGTTCATTTGAATATTTTTTTGTTTTTGTTTTTGGTCTTGTCTTACAGACTATTACCCGTTTCCAGCTCCAAGAGCCCTCGTCTGTTCATGTGGAAGCTGTTCCCTATCTCTTACTGTTCTTTTTTTGGGTGCTTCTTTTGTTACTGTGCTCTTTGAGGCAGGCTACTGTATGCGGTTCTGGTGACTAAATGTGGGTTTATATAACGGCGTAATGTTTGCTGAGCCTGCCTCTATTCATCTAGTGTTACTTATCTGCAGCAGCAAAAGGCAAATGGTTTCAGGGAATGATCCAAAGTTCCTCCTACGGATCCCTTCTAGGAGGAAATGCCTGATTTAGAACCCAGCACCCTGTAAGCCAGCCAAGGTTATCTTTTCCCCATGTGGATTACTTATTGCCAAGTATCATTAAGCATTTTTGAAAAATCATTCTTTGCAGTCAGATTTACCACCAATACCTTTATTTTGTGGGCAAAGATGTTTTATCTGCATAGTTTAACCACAGTTAATAAACTCTCCTTACTTAATTTGCAGAACTATCTGCTGCCTCGTATCAAAGAGCAGGTGAACTCAGGGGCAGTTATTCCTGAAAGAACAGAGGCTACACACAGCAGGAAAACACAACCAGTCTGAAATGAGGGAGGTTTTTTCGTTTGTTTTGGTTTGATTTATTCTTTAAAAAAAAAACACACACACACACCGTTCTCCCTAAACACAACAACCACAGGCACAAAAACCAAGGTCACTTGCTTTGAGCATTACAAACAGCAGCTGCTGTGCAGGGAAGAGATGCAGTAAGGGCTTGAAGTAATTTGTGGGGCTATGGGGGAAAAAGGTGATTATCCTCAGGATCCTGATGCACAGCAGAGCAAGCTTCTCCAGAAGGACGGCATCCTAACCTAGTGATGAAAGCCCTGTCCTGTAGTGGAGAAAAGCATCTTGTTTTACACAGCCGTATTTTGGTACCATCTTGAAGCTCTTCTAACTGGCTATTAGACCATGCAGCAGTCAGACTAAGAACACCCTGCGCAGTGACTTCTCAAAGCGCTGAACAGTCCATTAGCAGCAAGTAACGCTCAGTGACTGAGGGCTTCCTTGAGAACTACTTTTGCCCACTTCAAAGGCGGTGAAGGTTTCCACCGCCATAGCATGTTGCCTCAGTGTCCTTTTCCAGAAACTAGTGAGAGAAAAACTAGGAGAGGAGCCAACTGCGCACTTAGAATACACTGAATGTTTTAACATGAAGACAAGGAATTGAAGCTCTTCAGTTTTTTTTTTTATTATTTTATTATTAAAACCAGATTGGCCTTGGCTGAAAAACTGACTTACTGTTCTGTTAACTCAAGACACATTTATTTGTCACTGGTGCTCTTGGCTTTTATGTGCTCAGCAACACCAGTCAGTTTTCTCGCGTCTTTCAACCCAGAGCATGACTCGCTTCACTGTGACCAGAAGCAAATGGCTTAATATAAGAAGCCTCATCAAAACTGTACTACTTCACATACAGTTTTTCGTTGCAGCCCTCAAGTCTTTTTTTTTTTGCACTGCCGCTACAGGCAGGTCTTTCAAAGGTACTAGACTGAGCGTGAATTTCAGGGTAAGCAGCTTAAGCAGCTGTCTTTGTACTGCTCTTCTCACTGCAAACTCCATTGAGACCATGACTCCCCTAGGAAGCTCCCTTACGATAGGATTCCTTCTTTGCCATTTTATGGTTGGGCTCGATCTTAAGGGTCTTTTCCAACCTTAATGATTCTATGATTCTGATCATTTTTGTGGCTTGTTCAGAACTTTACCTAGGCATATCCAATAAATACATTGTTTTGTACTGATCAACTGTAGTGACTGTTACATCGGTGATCAAAACTGTATGTCTCTCTCAGATCCAGAAGGCAGACTCCTTTCTCTTTCCACTCAGCAGCTGCATTAAGTTCTCGTCTCAAGATGATCACTGCTGTTAGGAGTCGGTCCAAATATAAAGTCTTCTGGCAGCGACTGTGGAATCATCTGTGCTAACTGGTCATCGTAGGAACCAAGAGTCCATAGCTTCTCCAATTCGTAAGCCTCTCGTGTCTCTGGCAGCATGAAATGCGTCACTATGCTACCTGCACAGAACAGAAATTCACAATAAATTAACGTGAACTGTAAAGCACTACTACACTTTCAGCTGCACAAAGAGTTCAAGTCTTCCACCTCCATTCTGGCTAGATATAACAAGTCAGATGATGGAGGTCTCTTCTTAAGTTGCAGATTCCAGTTCTTGAACAGTGTTAGGAATCAGTTGGTCCTTCACAAGACTCGAAGACTACAGCCAGGAGAATGAGAGGAACAATACTCTGGTTTAAATTAAGACACTATGACAAGACTCCAGACCAAAGAATTTATGACTTCTAGGGGACAGAAAGAAGTAAATCGAAAGAAATTTCAGTTGAAAGAGTCCCCTTTGTAAGGTTACAGATGGACTTTCAGCTTTCCTGTACTACCAACAACATTCAGCTATAGCCAAGTAATTTTCCTTAGCTGTGTTGCTCAGGTTCCTTTTATAATGAAACAGGTCCAAACTTTGATGTAGTAAGGTTTTTTTCTTACAGGTTTTTCATTAATTCTGTGCAAACAATAGTAGAGAACGTTAATTCCAGTGTACTTCTAATGCACGTTTTTTCTAGTTATGCCCTTAAACTTCCATCGGTTTTCAGTTATAACTATCAAAATCATTGACAGTAAAGTAACCAAGGCTTAACATCACTGGCTGCACCGCTCCTCACCCACCCATGCTCTCTTTTAAGCCAAAACACAAAGTTAGAGTGTGAGATTCTAGAGCTGGCAGTGAAGGAGAAATGCTTTCCGAATGCAAAGTCTTTTACGTTTGTGTAGAAAGTTTCACGCTTGTAGACTAAAGAATTCAACTCAATTTCTTAGGACTAAGGTTTTACCCCATGTCATGGTATGACCTGGACGGTGGAAAAATCTGTTCAACAGTTCACTACTAGGGCAGCATACAAAGAGCCCCCGCTCACCCAAACAGGGATTATAGAAACCTGAGAAAATGGACTGAAGTAGCATTTCTCTTTCCACTACTGTTACCTTCAATTTATTAAGACCTGTTTCGGCCACTGAAGAGCAGTTACTGCTTTCTTCTCAGTGCCAACGACCTTTAGTGAAAATTTATTTAGTATCTCAATGGGTTCAAGCAACAACAACTGGAATTCCAAAACAGCAGAGTATTATGAACTCTCCAGAGCAACCAGGATTCACAGTGAGATGCTTCCTTCAACAGAATGTTGTACTTGTCAGATTCACAAATATTTACCAAAATCAATGCACAGCCAGTCGTCTGTCTCTTTGCCTTCAATCTGAGTATGAGGATCACTTTCTTCTTTGTAATACTTGTACTGAAAGAAGCAAAGGCAGAAAATTAAATACTTTGCATTCATTTAAAAGCACTCAACAGATAAGCTGGACTTTGCTGAGTTGCAAGAGTTGTTTTAAATCTTAAATGGGGTAGGTATTACTTCACACTGGTTCTAGGGTCTGCATAAAAAAAGAATAATATACACTTGCAGCACTGGAAAATAAATACAGATTTCTCAAGGGGATTTAGTATCAAATCTGGAATCCTAATGCTCAGAATTCCCATAAAGTTATCCATGAATTTTATAGGTGTCCATTTTTTCTCAGGATGAATAACGAAAACAATTGCTTAGCATTAAAGTAGTTTTTCAGTTACCGGTTCCCTGTAGCTGCCATTACCGCTAAGATTTATTTCTTTTCAGATACCTTTCATTGTTGTTTTACACTGGCTAGTTAAGGACACAGAAATGGAGATGTCAAGCTTATCCTCTTCTCAGATGGAAGCGGCAGGGGGAGAAAACAAGTTTCAACCCATGCCATGAGGAAGGCATTTAAACAAGCCTCCTGTCTATTGAGTGCACGCTCTCAACACTCATTGCAAGATGGGGGAGGAAAGCACAACTGGCACACAGGTTTCCAAGCTACGAACCACTCTGAGAGAGGAGAGGGGGCAGCTCAAACCACAACTGCAACGCTCAGCTAGGGCAAGGTAATTAGTTCCCTATGCAACATGGTGGCTTTCATAGATGCCAGCTTGAGAGGCTCACCTCTCCCCATCTAGTACGTAAAGAACATAAGCACCCACCAGAGCTGAAGAGGTTTGACAACTAGAGGCTTAAGTACCGTCACTATCGGATCTGGCCATAACCTACTTGGTTCTTTACAAGAAGCATCAATAGGAAAAAAAAATAATGGAGTGAAGCCAACTGCATCTTTACGGAGCTCCTTTATTCAAATTTCTACTTTATTTCTAGTTGAAGCAGTTAATCAAAAGAATGTGGAAACCTTTTTCAAGCTGAAATTAAAAAACAAGCCAAACAACATTTATTTCAGCACAAGGCCACAAGGAAACAGAGAGTGAGACTGCATGGCTCTAACAGTCTTTCTGCCATGAAAGACAAAATAACAGTGCTACTGTTCCTGGTTGTTCCCGTACAGTGCTAGCTGCTGGACAATGGCCCCAGTTTGCAAAACAGAATGGAGAACTTTCAAAAATGTAATTCAGAACTAGTTCTACCTTCCTTTCTTTAAGATAGCTCGTGAGATATCCTCAAAAGCAGGTTAATTGTCAAAGACTCTCTGAAAGTCTGCTTAAAATACTAAAAGCCCAGTGTGCACTGCCATCAGCTATCTAACAGAGGTGGAAAGGCGGATCTCCACTACAGGTTTCCTTCAGCCTTGCCTTTAAAGGCTGTGTAATGGTAAACAAATTATAATGAAGCCAAGTATTAGTTTCTTCCTCTAACATGAAACCAGACGGGAAGGGGTAAGCAGTAGTTGGGACTTTAACATTTGCAAGCTCCTGGAAGGAAAGCAGGAAGACCTCACGCTACACATGGGCATCTCTGCATTTTAGAGTGAGTAAATCATGCATTACCCTAACGTTTTAGGTACTGTACATCTTAAGTACATCTTAGGTACTGTTACATCTTAAGCTTCAGTTTACTTATTGCCTAGAAAACTTTCAATGCCAGGCAAGCTCAGCCACCCTGAGCACTTGGCCAGGCTTCCTGCTTTCTCAGGATGCCCAGGACACCCCTTCTCCCCAGACGCACTGCCCTTGCAAAAGAGCTGCTCTTGCAGCCACCAGAGGGAGCAGCCAGTTGTAGCACAGGTGTGTTTTTTGCGGGTTGGGTGGTATTCACTGATCTCTCCTGGTCTGGGGGAGATGGAGGGCTGTTGATTTAAGACTAGCAAGTTATGTAAGTAATATAGTACATATTAAGCACTTCAATTTAGTACACCCAAATCACACTAATACAACTTCTAGCTTGAGGCAAAATTTTAGTTTGCAAAGATGCATCAGTTCCTGCAGAGAACAAAAGAAACTCCCCTCACCTGCTCAGAAAGGCACTGAAAAGCAATACCACCTCCCCCTCAAGTCTCACAGCTGAAACCAAGAGGACTGGAAGGAAGGAAGGAAAACCAAGAGCCAAAGGAAAAATGGGGTCAGAAAGGGAAAGAAAGTGTGTCAAGAGAAGGCAAACTATAAGTTGAGTACAGACAGGTGACTGAGATGAAGGCTGGTCAAATTTTGCACACTGTGCTTTCTAGCAGTTAGCTGTCTCTTTTCTGGCCATAACGTTTCTCCCTCCCTGAGTCTGGTCCTTATCCCTAAGATCTACTTGTATTTTTATTCTGACCTCCATTTTTGTCGTGAAAAGCTCACATTCTGCCGAAGCCAAACAGTGCAAGATTTCTGTGGAAGGATGGCTGATGCTGCTTCTCCTTCCCTCCTGTACATGCACAGTATGGTGTCTATTAACTAGCAGTCTGATTTAGTAAGCCCATGAAGGGATCGGGGATTCTGTGCCTCGTAACATGCCATCTTGTTTCCAGCCTTACAATATACCTGAGACCCTGGAAATTTTAGGGATTAGGGTTTGAGAATAGTCAGACTAAGCTATTTTGAAGGAGTAGGAATAGCCATGAAGCTTGCTGGATGGAATACAAATGGTGATCATGACTTGTGTCCACTTTTCACATCACTCTTGTTCTAGTCACTGAACTGTGCTAATGTCATCACTGTTCTAAATGCAGTGATCAGTTTTTAAAATATATTCTCTCATTTTGAGTAGTACCACTAAAGAAAAAAAGTATGGTTAATTGCTAGATGTATTCAGGACTAAATGACATAAGGATAATTAGCTTCATCTTGCCTTGTACACCCCTATACGTGCAGTGCTGGGGAAATTCCTTTCACAACATTTAAAATCGTTCCGCAAAACCCAGAGAGTGCAGCAGGAACTGGCTTACCATTTTCAGCATGTAATGTGCCATTGCATGGAGATGTCGTGTTGAAGATCCACTCACAATTATAAAATAATTACAGTATTTTATTTCTGGAGGTAGCTGGATGACACAGATGTCTTTAGCATTTTCTTGCCTCAGCAGAGCCACAACAAAATCAATGTTGAACTTTGGAAGAACAGCCTCTGGAACAGAAAGAAAAAATAATACAGTGGCAATTTATCTTTTTAATCGCAAAAATCAACCCCTTAAGAACACACAAAATAGTAATGGACTGAATAATAGCCTAAGCTAGCCACTCACTATGGAGTTTGGTTTGATACTGATAATGCAACATGAACTGCAGATTTTTAAAAATCATTTTTAAAACCATCAAAGTTGAGAACAAAGCACTCTTTTGGTAAATAACGCTCTATCACTAGATATAGCAGTTAGCAAAGTTTCTTTTAGGTAACTTATTTCTTGTTGTTAGTACTTAAGACTACTGTCATCAGATACTTGTCAATTAAGATGAATGAAACTTAAGTATTTCAACAGACAAAATTAAAAACATTTCATAACAATGCTTTTCAACAGGCTTGTAATAATACATGGTGATGAAATTACTTGAAAATCTTAAGTAGATGAAATCAATATATTGGAAGTGGAGCTGATGTGATACAGTGTGAAGGTACTTTTTATCTTCATACTGAGTAAAGCCACTTTTTTTCTTTTTCCCTACCCTGTTCTGCCAGAGAATTATGATACTGTAGACAAAGCTTTAGTCCTTCAGCAGTTCAAGCAAGCCAGCTTAGAAACTTGTAAATTAGTGCAACTACCTTCTGTTCACACCATGAAATCAGTTTATTTCTAATTTGCCCTAATTAGCTAGATGAAGCTTGTGTGCACACTTAAGGCATAATTTGAATCTGTCAGCAATGCGTGCCTGCCACTATAAAGTTAACGTTAGTGCAGACCGAGCATCAGCACAAAGCCGAGCTTTATATTTACCAATATAAAGAAAAAGCCAAACAAAAGAACAATAGCTACATATAATTATATGCATGAATGGGGATATGAAATTGGATCAGATCTCTGTAAATGAAAGCCTTTGAGCTTAGGGACTCGTGCACTCTTTCAACTTTTGCTGTGGTCACACATGCAGAAAATTAGCAGTGGCCACAGCTCCTCCAGATGCAGCGGTTACAAAAGTTAAATGTTTGCCTGGTAGCCACATGTGAAGTCTCTAGTGCCTACTTACAGGACGAATGGTCTAAACAACCCCAGGCACACTCTGCCACACTGAACGTCATGCTCAGATCCAGCCTAGAGAAGACTTGCAGAACAGCTACAACAACAAACCAGCTCTGTGTATACTCATAACCAGCCATCGCGCCACTAAAACTGTTATCTATACAGGGAAATTTCTTTGTGAGCGTACATCAGAGAAGCATACACTCAGCACCACTAGCCTCAAAAAAGTTCCTGCATGTATCTACACACAGGCTCGGTCTACACTAGCCACCACCTCCCCGCTTTACAGTGGGATCTAGGGTGCGATGCTGGCTCAGCACAAATGCCGTGACCCTGAGGCCTGCGGTCCCAGACGAGGTGAGGGCGATTCCATTGCGCCAGGCAGCCCCAGGATCCTCCCGCAGCTGCAGAATGAGATCCCATGAGTCCCGAACAGTTAAATTCTTCTCTTTCACTTAGGGCACCGTTTCAGAGCCGGAAGAGTGCGGGGCAGAGCCGAGGGCCTTCGGGTCGGCGGCCACCTTGACCTGCCGCCTCACGACCACGCTTGGGCCTGACAGGCCAGCGCCTTACCTGGCAACGGAGCCCGTGACACCACGTTAACCAGCCTTTCACACCCCCCGAGTTACCAGCTCTGAGGGCGCCTGATCAGCGCCTTACTAGCAGGTGAGGGCCTGCCCGGGGCAAGGCCTGCTCGACACGCGGGCTCCCTCACCCGCTGCGAGCCCTCCGAGAACACCTCGAGAACGATTAAGCTTAACGATCACCAGCGAACCAGACCGAAATACCAAGCGGGAAGTCAGAAGGACCACGGCAGACAGTACCCGCTGGTTCACCCCGGCAGCTCGGCTCCCCGGCTAGGCCACCCTTCGCTGGGCCCTACCTGCCGTCTGGCGCCGTTCCGCCGCTGCCGCCGCCCCCAGCTCCCCGGCTCCGCCGCCTCCCGCGCCCCGCACCGCCG
>VYZM01016283.1:969202-1003560 GCA_013398915.1 Dromas ardeola | reverse complement strand
CCGACACCGCCCGCCACATACCCACGGCCCTGCTCCGGCACGGCGGCGCGGCGCGGCCCGCCCCTCCCCGGCATGCCGCTCGGCCATTGGTCGGCGGCGGCGCCGCTCCTCTTATCTCATTGGCGCGTCCTGCTGTCGGTTGGGTAGGGCTGTTGGGCGCGTGCGCGGTCCTGAGGCGGCGGGCGGCTGAGGCGGCGGGTTGGCGGTTCTGCGCCTCCGCCGGTGGCTGGGCTGCGGGTACGCCGCGCTGATGGCGGATCTCGGCCCTGGGGAGCCCCGCGGAGAGAGCGGTGTGGGGGTTTGGGACTGTAGATGAGAGCGCCCGGGGCGGGCAGCGGCGCGGCTTCGCCTCCCCCGTCCCCGTCTTGCGCCTCCCGTCGGTGTTCTCCGAGGGGCGTCCGAGCCATGAGGCGGTAAAAAGGGGTAAGGGACGGGGCCTGGACAGCAGCAACCACTGTGGTGGTCTGTTGGGGAGCCCAAAAGGAGCAGACGCAACACCTGGGCGCTGCGGTATAATCCCGAATCACGTATCCCAGTTAATGCCTTGTGCCCCCTCTTAAAGGCCGTGGTTTTCTCTAAAAAGCTGCAGCTGGTTTGAAAGGAATACATTTTTCTTGGGAAAGTGTATTTTACATTTGTATAATTCCCACGTAGTGTTAATGGGCGCAGGGTAGTAATCGTCTTGTTATTCTTGCTTTACTGTGGGGAATGTTGTTAAGGGTTGTGGAGAATGTTGTTGGGAGTGTAATGATAGGACGTGGGGTAATGACTTCAAACTGAAAGAGGGTAGATTTAGATTGGGTATCAGGAAGAAATTCTTTACTGTGAGGGTGGTGAGGCACTGGAAGAGGTTGCCCAGAGCAGCTGTGGATGCCCCATCCCTGGGGGTGTTCAAGGCCAGGCTGGATGAGGCTTTGAGCAGCCCGGTCTAGTGGGAGGTGTCCCTGCCCATGGCAGGGGGGTTAGAACTAGATTGTCTTTAAGGGCCTCTCCAACCCAAACCATTCTGTGAAAAAGCTATGACCTAGGCAAGTTCAAACATTTGTATTCACCTGTGAGTGAAACGTGTTTCCTTCCACTCCCTTCTCCTGGAGATGTTGGCATGTACATTGACAGTAAAATAAAAGAATTACTGTTTAGACTGTTTTTCCCTCCCTCACTGAGTATGGTGGTAAAACAGCAGTATTAAGACTTAAAAGGCATAATCTTCTGAATTATAAAGACATGTAGTGGAAAAAGCTTTATTTTTAAAGGAAATTTGACTATGCTGTACAATGCTGGAGGTGGTCAGTTATACTAATCGGCCACAGTGTCTGCATGTCTCTTGCAAAGTTTAGTTTGATTCTTCTACAATTCCTTCAGGGGCTGGTGTGTTTTAGCCCTAGTTTCAGTTTAGAACTACTTTTGGTGAGAAAAAAATGTTACATCTGATGAGTCTCTTAATTGTGTGCTATAATAAGCATTCAAGAAGAAAAGGGGGGAGGAACAAAACAAGCGGTTTGAAATAATACTTCATTTTTTTAAAATCATGTTTAACAAACTTGTTACCCAGCTAAAGTTTCCGCTTCCCTTCATGACGTATTTGAAAAGATGTTGTTTGTAAAGGAGATGTACGTTTATGTTTGATGTCATTCTTTGATGTTATTTCCCCAAAGGGGGTGCCTGAAACCTGTCTTGTAACATTTGCCGACATTCACAAGTCTGTTGTTTGTCAGCTGTTCCTGCCTTTGAATGACATGCAGTTTGTTTGTATCCTGATCTGTTCTGAAATTGGGTTCCTCAGCTGTTGTCTGGTTGTTAAGGAATTCTCATTGCTTCTCAGTTTGTGGTGCCATTGCTCTGAGTACACTTGAAGGGAGCCTGCAAAAACTGCTAGATAACCAATGATAGTACCAGATGTGCATAAGTGAACCAAGACCAATGCAAATCCAGTTGTTTTTTCTGGAGGTAGGTACTGTTTTGGTCAGTAATTAAGCAACTCATCAAGTTGCTTATCTGACAATATCTCTGAGACAAAGGAAACGTACTCTTTAAAATCATTAGATGGTTTATTTGTCAATGCAGCAGTTAGATTCCATTGTATAAAAGTAAAGATGTATGAAATGGAAGTTACAGCTGAAAAGGCAAAATCAAATTATAAAAATGTAATATTCTGATGATATTTAAAGGAAGATAGTGCAAGCTATTCTGTATACTTAGATTAACAGATAAAAAAATTTCTTAAAATATGCCTGAAAGTTGGTTTCTATACAAAAGCCTAAGATGTCTCTGAGCTCCTAACATGCAGTGCTTTGCTGAATCAAGATGCATTCTGCGTATAACCTAGATCAGTGGTAGCCTGCATCATTATTGATTCTGAGCATTATAGCTATGACAGACCTTATTTTTTCATGCTGTGTTACAGGTCTTCTTAAGCTTTTGACTAAACCCCTGTCCTGCCTCAAGCCAGAGCATGAAATACAAATTACAGTTCTTCCTGTCAACAGTCTGACTGATAACAGAGGACATAACATTCAGATGGTAATTTTTGTAGGAAATGTGTTTTCTGTTTAAGTCAGAGAAGAGCTTTAGATGCCCAGTTATGGTTAGATAATAGGATGTTACATATAAGGAAGATGGAACAATGGCAAATATGGCACTTTTAATAATATAACCGAAATGACCACAAAAGAATTAAAACAATTGGACAACCTGGAAACAAAAGAAGAAAAGAGGCTGTTAAATTTTATAACTAAAGAACTGATCTCACAGGTATGTAGAAATCTGCCCGTTTTTATATCCTCAAGTCATTTAAAGGTGTCCATGCACACTGGGGAAGTGGTAGTGAAGACTACATTCAGACTGTGAATGATAAGCATTTGACAGATCTACTAAGATACCAGGAAAATGTATTTGTGCTTATATATTGCGTCAGGAACTGCAAACAAAATGTATCAGGGATGTTCTGAGACACAGTAAATAAGCTAAATATATTAAAATACAGCTCTTCAAAGAATTCAGTGCTTGGAAATGGTTGGCGTAAAGTCATTTGCGGAGCCCCCAGCTGAAAATTAATTTCACTTTGCTTATAAACTTCCATATTAACAGAAGGGCTCATATGGAAAATGAACCATTTAAAGCATTTTTGGGTCAGTTTTCTTGCAGAAGTTTATACTTTCTAAGCTGCATCATGCAAAAGCAGAAACTGGAGCATAGTGCTTTATTTAGATGGGGGTTTTTGTTTATTTGATTAAGTGGTCATCAAAGATGAAGGGATGGAGGAGCAAGCAGAAATTAATGTATCTTTACTGCAGGAGAAAGAGGAATGAAAAGACAAGGGAAAAAGGGAATTGAACTCTACCCCTTCCTGCTACGACCCTCATTCTGCTGACCCTTGTCCATGGAGCACTTATCTGCTCTCTGTGGAGCGGTGGTGCCAATCCAGTGTTTCAAGACCAGCAGAAAGAAAGGAGACAAAGAGAGCATCAGCAATTGCATCTAAGGATTTTACATGGGACTCAGAGTAAGTTTAAACAGGGAGAGCCAAGCAGATGGGTCTCATCAGTCTTGTTGCTCGGGTGTCTGTGGTCTAGTTTATAGTGAGACTTGTGCACTGGTAGCCATGTCCAGTAGGAAACTAAATGTGTCCAGCCCTGTTTTCTGGCCCGGAGGCCAACTGGGATGTAATGAGCTGTATCCGTGCTATTGAACCTTGCAAAACACGGTGGCTGCTGCCAAACTCCCGGTAGGGAAGAGTGCCTCTGGTGGTTCCCAGAATCTGGGGTTTGCTTGGTGGGTGACAGTGTCAGCGGTTTAGTGCCAATGTCTGGGAATCGGCCACAGCACGTTTCATTCCACAGACATAACATGTGCCTGCCCCCTGTGTCTTTCTTTCTAGCAAAGGCATGAATCCTGCTAAGACAGTAAGCAGCTATACTGGACTGTCTATTTAAGATGAAGCATTTACAAGTTTTTGTTGTTTTGTTTTGGTTTTTTTTTTAATTACCCTTTCTTTTTCCCCTCCAGATTGTGGGTCTTTGCAGGTAGTTAACCTAGAAGCAAGAAAACCCAGAAAGGGAGAGGGGTGTGTGTTCGTTATTCAGAAGAGTGTATCCTAGATCACAAGCAAGAACAGCAAGTGCTCTAAACTACCTCATTGTTTTCTGCGAAGGACTATTTTAATATTTCTAATTGCACCAAGCCCCCAAAAGTTACCACCCCATCTATATGTGTTTTCACCTTACCCCCTGTTTTTTTATAACAACAAGAAAACCCCATCAAAGTACAGTTCAGATATGAGTCCTGTACGTAATCGAATAGTCAGGGATAGAGTAAAGGTTTAAACAATGCCTGGTTTGCTTTTCAGCAGAGGATTTCTCTCAGTGCTACTAGGGAAGAAAATTGCTTTGAAATTGCTGAAGTAAGCAGTTAGTCCCTCCTGGTTCTCTGCTTGTCCCGCGCTTCTCTCGATAGGCTTGTATTGCTTGTATCTCCTGTAAGGAATGTGCACAGTTAGTTGCTGACAGACATTTAAATGAAGGTCCACATTCAGCATGTGACCATAGAGAATTAATTTTGTATTCATAACATATATTCTCTCTCTTCCTTCCCTCTTCAATCCCATCTAATGGTTAACAGCCAGTAGCGGTGACTAAAGCCTGGTTAATGAGAGGGCTCCATTGCTTAGCGGAGTACTGTGGCTCTGTCGAGGTGTTTCTTTCTCACCACTGACTGTGCAGGGTGAGCGTACTCTTGACTCAGGAGTGTTGGTGCAGTCTTAAAGTGTCATGAGAAACATCTAAGCTAATAATGCAGTAACACGTGCTTCTGTTAACTACTATCCTACGTGTCCAGCACCTTTTTTCCCAAATAATTTATTTGTCAATTATTTAATGAAGAATGTTGATGATTAATTCTTGATCTGTCAGTCATTCGCAAACCCTTCTTGTAAGAGCTTTAGAGCTAAATTAAATTTCTGTTTGTTAGGTTTTACTTCACATATAAATTGCATCCTGCAGTTTGAGTTTGCTTACTGCTTACATGCAGTTCCCAGGCCTTCTGGTATTACTATTTGTGCTTATGGGCACAGAATGTCATTTTCTATGAAAGTCTTTAACATTTGCATATTTTCCAATGGTTTTGTGGCTTAAGACAGTAATCTCATTTTCTTGAATATTTGCCAGAATATTTGTGAACAACAATAAAAAAGAAACAAAAATATAGCTATGCAAATTTAAGTTGTTGGGTTTGTTAATTTAAACTAATATTTTTGACAGTTCCTTGAGCTGTTTTTAATCCTGGAAACTAGCAACTTACTTGTAAAGGACAAAAGCCCCAATGGCGGCAAACACTGCCAACAAACCAAGGAAGATAAAGACACCTTCTGTTGTTCCTGATGATGATCCTAGAGTTTAGAAAGTACTTTGATTAAAAGTTAGCCTCGTTTTTACAGTGAGAGAGATTTTCTACAGAAAACATAATTTTTACTTGATTGCTGTACAGATTGAAGTACACTTAATAGTTCTAATATGCTAAGCATTGGAGGTCAGTGACTTTGGCAGGAGGTGGCGCTTTCGCGTCCTAATTGGTTTAGTTCTCGGTTCCACCAAAGTGTGAGTTGGGCTTTGCCAGTTTTCTAATGAGCCATGCTCCTGAGACACACTGCTTCCCTTCCAGTGTGGAAGGGAATGGAGGGTCTTGCTGGCACCCCACGAGGTGAGGCGAATTTGCTCCTTGATGATTGCTATGCCAGGGAAACATTTACACTGAGAGTGTAAGAGATGCAGTCTCTTTATAAGCTTTAATATTAGAATCAGCTTCAGGTTTCTCTTAGGGATGGTGGCCAGGGGAAGGCGGGACAAAAATAGAGTTTCTTTAATGTTATTGTTTGTTGCAGTCCCATATGCTAAGATGGCAGAGTGTGGCTGAGAGCTTGAGGGACTTAGGCTTCATTGCCTTATCCAAGAGCTGAGGGTTTTGCTTTTTTAACATGCTCATTCTGAGAAATTAACTTTGGACTCTGCCTGTCGTTGAACTCTGCCTTCTGGTTTGCCATCAACCATCTCGCTTACATCTACTCCTAATTCCGTCATATCTGATGGAAGAAGCCAAATCATTACAGTGATTATTTTTTTTAAATTTGTGTTAAAATCTTAATTTTCCAGTCCACAGGCTGTACTTATTATTGAGTTTCCTGACACTGAGACACATTCTTGGTCCTCATATTAACAACAGTGTTTACACAATGAAGTAATTTAGAGTTGCGTGTTGGCTTACCTTTCCAGTTATTAATTTATAATTGCTGTCTATGAAAATCGAGATATCAAATCAGGGTTTACCATTTACTTGGTACATGTGCCTCATATTTTTCAGTTTGTTGATACAATTGTTTGTGAAGGCTTGACCTCATTCCTAGTTTACACAATATTTTTGCTGCGACTGTAGGCATTTACCTTATTTTATGAATAAGGTACATCCTTGGACTAGTTTGCAAAGCAACACATACTGATGGGACGGGTCTAAATCATAGAACTGCAATCCATTCAACAGCAGTTTAAGCAAGTTAAGAGCGGATGTTTTGTGCAATGCCAACATAACCCAGGCATGGTCCTGCCAAATTTCAAGGGCCAGATGTTTCGGCACCAAATGCTCAGGCACCAAATTATGAGATTTACAGAAATTCATAAATACTTGCCTTCTCTTGAAATGAGTGGAAAATTGTGGCACACGAGAAATGTTTGAAAACATTAGATGGGCTCCTCCAGAAGGTGACTCAAAGCAGCAACTTCTCTTAGATCCAAATTCTGCTTTGATTATAGTGAAAGCCCCAAAGTACAACTTAGCTTTGCCATCTGGAGAAAACCTAGGGAGACCAGCCTTGTTGGGCTAAAGTTAGCCTTTGTGAATACAGTTTTGAAAAATCCTACTGCATGCTTATTTTCATCTTTAGGAGCCAGAACGTGCTTACAGGTCAGGCATTGCGCCTTAGTCATCATGAACTGATTTATGTACAGCTAAATTTATACCTAGGTTAAATAAAATCAGCCAAAAATACTGTGGCAAATGACCACAAAGGGTTAGTTGCTTGGCTGTTAGAAATTAAAGAGTTCAGAAAAGTCACTAGGACATTGAGTGGGAGGTCAGGAGGGATGTGGAGTTGGAGCAGAGAGACAGCATGATCATTTAGACTTTTAACACCTGGTTATGTCAAAGACTGCTTGGATAACCATGGGCAAGACACAGTGATACTCATCTGACCAAAGGTACACCTCCTGTTCTGAAATAGTCGCCCTGGGTGCACTCTGTAGTCAATGAATGTTACACAGACCTTTCCAGAACCTGATTCATCTTATTCTCATGTAGAAATAGAAACCTGGTCAAGGTCAATGGGCTACAAAGAGGGCTCAGGGCAGCCAGCTCAGCTGCAAATTTTGATTCTGTCTCAAGTGAGCTGAATTCCTCCCAGTTTCTCCAATGTCTCCATGTGTGAGTAGGCTGGCTGGCATGTCCCCCATCTGCTTTTCTGCCCAACAGAGTTGTTCTATGGAAAAATACATTATGGCTTAAGAACTGTTCATCTTCTGCGATACTGAAGGGTTTGTACAATTACTGTACTCATGGGATCGTAAACATAAATCAAACCAAGTTTTAACATCTAAAATACCCATAGGGAAAGAATCATCTCTTTATCTTTGCCTAGACTCTCACACAAGCTGGCACAGTCTCAGCTGAGGCCTCCAAGCATAATAAAAACCCCATACAAATTCCTGTGCTTTCCCCCCCTGCAGGGAAATGTCCACAGGGAGAAGCTATTCACAGACAACCCGCATCAGCTCTATGTGGGCTCACCTCCATTTACGGAAATCAGCGCGCTGGCAAGGGCTTGACTTGTGTCATCCCCCAGGGTGATGTTTATGCAGTAGGTTCCAGGTTCCTCAAAAGCTCTCCTGACAGTGAGTAAGCATTCATCAGTGACGACGATAGGGTCGCATACCACACTCTTGGACACCTGGCATGTGGGATCAGAAACTACTGTGCAGACATCTGTGGGGAGGCTGGGAGGGGAAGAGAGAACAAGTTGCATTTGTGGAGTCCTGTTAGCCCAGTTCATAGACACATTGCACTGATGCCCCAGTTTTATGCTGGTGCCTGTTTACTGAAATCAGTGGCACTAGAGTGATTTACGAGTGCTTTATTAATACATGACATATTTTATACATACCTATACCTATTTTATACCATACCTATTTTATATATACATACATGTGGATTTTATATAAAATGCATATATACAATCTATAAATTTTTACACTTGTTTTACGTATCATTTAACATTTTGTGGTGATCACAGAATTACCTGCCTCAAATCAGCTTATAAAGTCTGTTACCTTTAATACACATCATTAAGAAAGGAATGCAGATTCTCATATGTAGTATCATGTGCTGAAAAAGTAAACGCCAACTTAAGAGAGGTTCATTGTTTTCTGGTTGCATTACCAAGATGATTCTTGCACTTCTTAGTTCTCTCAACTCCAATCTCCTTCTAGGAGCTAGGAATATTAGTGCAATATTTTCCTACCCAAGAAATTGCTTGGACACACCCATTTGCTCTAAGTGTCAAAAACCATGGCCAAAAAGAAAGGGTTTCCTTCCAATTTTAGTAGACTGCTTCCCATTTTACAGTAAGTGCTGAAATCTTGTCTTGGACAGGAAAATACAGATTTATTTCTCCCCACTATCTAGTTCTTTTATTTTTACTGAGGCTTGACATTTGTTCTGAATCCTAAGAGCCTGGTAGTAACCTCTGTTGACATAGTTTACAAATGAGACTTGTATTATCATCAGTTCCAGCCAAGAAATAAACACTGCAGTTCCCAACTTTTGTTCATGCAGCTGCATCTAAGTGCAGACAGCGTTCCAGCACCTAATTATTTTTAAAGAGGGAAAACTGACAGTTTCATTCACACACTTACCTCCCTTGGCAGGTAACAACAAAGTCAACCAGTGCGTTTTCAGCTTGACTTTCTGTCATCTGGATGCTCGTCATCTGAATAATATTTACCTCAAGGATTCCCTCTGGGAAAGGAAACAGATGTCAGTGGTAGGACACATGACAAGGTCTGAAGTCTGTGTACAGATCCTCAAGTGTTTGGCTGATGCTCAGTTCAGGTCTTGTTTTCCATAACCTCCTCCCTCCCTCAGCAGTCCTCTTGAAGGGTTTGAAAGCTGAGAAATTTTCCAGTGCTTTCCCTGTGAGGCTGCTCCTTTCTGCTCTCCTTTATTTTTCCATTATTGTTATTTGCTTATTTATTTTACTAAATCACTTCCCTGTCCCACTACCTTCTGTGCATGCCAAGGTCAATTNCCCCCCCAGCCAATATGCTTTAGGTTTGGCAGGTTCAGAAGCTGATGATGTAGAAAGTAGTGATACGGTGCGCATCCCCACCAGCAATTTTCCAGCCTAAGTGCCTGGAAACACCACATGTAGCATGGGGGCAGCCATCAGCAGGCATCCAGACCAAGGCCCAGTCTCAGGTATCTGAAACCAACGGGCCATAACCTCTGCTGCTAGGTCCTGTCAGAGCACATAAAGAAACCAAAGTTTGTTGGCTGTCTGTACATTAATCTTTAAAAACAACAGCTGGGTCCAAGAGAAGGATCTTATTGTGGGTCTCACGTATTTGATGAAAGGGAGCCTAAATAAATGTTGTCTCTACCATACATTGTTGTACATTGCTAGCCCCGTTCCTCTGTTCAGGTGTTGACCCACGTTCTTACCTACAACAGAGATACCATTTCTGTAGTATCCATTTCTGTAAATATGGCAACCTCCATCAGGATTATCTTCCATTGACTCGAGAGTGGTAGAAGAGTCTGAAATAGAAAATGCTCCAGTCGCTGCTGTTGAGTTGAGGGAGAAAGAATAGATAGGCAGCTTTAGAATGAGTTCTGCTTAGAGGTATTCTGAACATGGCCGTGTGTTTCAACTGCATTCATTACATAGCTCATTAGTGACTTTGGTTTGCAGCTGTGCAGTCATGTATGATCTGTATGGGATCATGGTAATAAGCCTTAAAGAAAACACATGTGCCCAGCTGTAGAACCCTGGAGTGGCCTGGGTAGCCTCACTTTAAAAGCCACCTTATTAGTCACCCATCTCTGTGAAATAAAAGTGAGACTGCAAGGTTTGATGTAATTAAACACTTATTTAAAATTCCCAAATCAATTATAGAAGAAATCCAACGGCAAATAAAAGGTTTAAAATGCTCTCTTTAAAAGTAGGTGTTTTCCCATTGCTCTACATTACAGCTAGTGGAAAAATGAAGAGGGGAAGTGGTGAAAATTATATCTTTCCTTTCATTTTTCATTCTCACTCCATATTTTGGTAAAAGCACATATTAAAATTCTGAAATTTGAAAAATATAGCCACATTTACAATTTAATAGTAGCAGTATTATAACTACCTGGGCTGAAACTGCAGGCCTTTTGCAATCCTTAAAACCCTCTGAGATGATAAACCAATGCTGAACGTGATGAAAGTTATTCTGAAATATGATAGTGCATGAATTTAAAGTGGAAAAGCCATTCGGGGTTAATGCCATGTGGAAATCCCATATTTTGGAATATGAGTAAGTTTTTTCCAGTTCAATCCAATCTTATTTAATTTTGGGTGGAAGTTAATGCAAACCAGAAAAGAACTGGCTATAAAAGTGTTATGAAATACCTCTTTCTCACTTAAATTTTACATCTTACCTCAGAAGATGACTGTGAGTAGGCAAGGCTAAAACCACTTGACCTGGCATGGTAGAGGGTATAAAAACAAACTTATGTGTACTGCATGTTCACCTGAAGACATCTGTATGCTGTCACTGGAGTGGCAGAACTGGATGTGTAACGTGTTAATGTGTAAGTGATACCTACCATAGAACCATAGAAGAATTTATGCTTATTGATTTTGTCTCTGAACCAATTTATAGAGGGTTTGCAGAGTTTTGCAGCTCTTTCATTGATGACAGTAAAACTTCTAAAGATACGAACTTAAAATATCAGAATTTAGAGTTTTACCACAGCTCCTAACGTCACTGCTGTTCGATAAACTCTTACCTGCTGAGGTGGGCAGTGGTGCAGTGGGTGTTACTGGGCTGCAAGGGACAGGTATAATGGCTTGGACAGTTAAATTCAGAGTGAAGTTTCCTTGCAGAGTATAGGTGTGAGATGTAGTGGGGCTGCTGGCTACAAATAAGCCACTTCCATCTCCGAAGTTCCACTTATACGAGATGGCAGAATTATTAAGATAGTAGCTGGGATCATGGATCTTCACATCAAATGTGATTGGTGAGTCTTTGATGAAAATGGAGTCTGAGATGTTGCGGTCATGTTTTTGGAACATACTCACAAATATTGGAATTTTGTCTGGAGGGGGAAAAAAAAGAAGTAAATAAATAAAGCATACATACCTGGCTGCAAACAACCAACGGCTCCAAAGTCCCTGAACTGCAACAGTCAGAATGTGAGACATTAATGTCTTTAACACGGGTTTCTACTTTAATTCGACTTACTGATCTGAGGAGTGAGTATCAGTAGGAAACAGTTACCCGGAACAGTATGGGAACAAACGGGGAATCACAAACATCTGTGGAAGATTGCATCTCCTCTCGTAAATCATTTTTCATTACAAAGCAGAGGTGTCGCAACTGAGCTAGATACAAAGGTAAATTACACTACTTGAGGCAATTTACCAGACATTCCACATTCATATTACAAACCTTTCTCAGCCCAATGTCTTCTTTTGGTGCCAGATGATGCTTGCGCTGAATTCTTTTAACATCTAAACAACAAATACCCCCAGTATTTTATTACAGTTTATTCCAGCACGCTCACCTGTTACAATGTAAACGACACTTGCTTTTGCAATTGGAACGTATGCTGAGTGCCCTCTCCTGTAAATGGATACCACCATCACGTGTTTGCCCAGAGTGATATTTGCTGTGTTGACTGAAAACATTGCTGAAGATCGCCCAGTTGTTTGGTAGTACTGACCTGAAACAGAACAGGAACTTACAATATGTTTTGCCCTTCAGCCTAGCTACAAGTTGTTTTAAGAGAAGCAATATCTCTGTGAATCTTGGATTGTCTAAATCAAAATGAATAGTTTAGAATTGTCTTCCAGTTATCGGGCAGGTGTTTTTGGAGGACTGAATACTTTGACAATGTGTTTACTCCCATTATTTCTGTGGTTTTTTGAAGGTGTCAAAAAGGTGTCCCAGATTCCACTAATCTAAGAAAAATTTGCCAAGGCATCTATGCCTTGCCAAAGCAATTACATTGCATTAAGTTATTAGGATTATGTAGTGGATGGTGTTACCTCTTACGCATTTGAAGTGATCTTGTGCTTGTATGCTTTCAGTGTAGCAAGAAGATATAATACCTCTTGCTTCATACCCTAGAGTCATTTGTATACATTTGCTTATTTGTCTTTGTAACAGCCAATTGAGGTAGGTAAATAGTATGACCTCGGTGTAAAATTTGGGACGTTATTATTATTATTGTTGCTCATGCTGATACCGATGATAATACTCATTTAGCCAAGCTAACTTAGGATAATAAGATTTAGTATGTAACCTATGTCAGGAATAGCCCAAATGTTACATGCTCAGGAGCTGGAAACACTGAAAATCAACATCTGTGACCAGAAGAGTACAGTGCAGTCAGTGGCACTTTTCACCTGCCCTGAGGCAAGAAGTTCTGCACTGTTAAACTGACCTGAAGACATGACAGAGCTATGGTCTCTCTTAAATTTAAGAATCTGAAGTGGCAGTGAGTGGTCAACAAATCATCTGACTGACCTGCTCGGACCCTGTGTTTTCCTGGAAAAGGATCTTGAGTACTACTGAAAGGAAATAAATTTTCTTCAGTGGTAGTACTGTGAATGGAGATTTAAAGAGAGTCTTCTGGTAATCCATGATTTCCAGACCAAGCAGCTGATGGCCTCTCTGGAAAGCGGGGAATGAATTCGGGATCTCCACTCAAGAGAGCGGAATCCTTTTTAAAGGACTTGTAATAAAACATACTCAACAAATGAGTTGGTGTACAGAGTGAATATAAGCTTTGCAGTGTCAGCCAAACCAAGGGATGTGTTGCAGTACTAACCAAACGTGTGAAACACGTAGACAAAGTTCCTTCTCCTCCAGCCAGGATAATGTGGGAAAGGTCTCCCATCTGGGAATACATCATGGCTGTGGTTGCTTGTACAGTTTTCCCAGCCACAGTTGTCAATCCATTCGGTCCAGTTGTAGACATAGACTTGCTGATCCTGGGAAGCTGGAGGATCTAAGTGTAGAAATAAGGACATGTTCCTGGTCAACTGAGAAATGTGTAGAAAGTCAGGAAACAGGAGGCTGACACCTCAAGTTACAGCAGTTATTGCACTTAAACAACAGGTTAAGTGGGGTATTTTTAGACTGACATTTGTTTTTTCTAAGGTTGTGCTTTGTTTTTTAAAGTGAACACTGAATTATTCTGGCTTGGCATTGTTTTATCTAGAAGCTTAAAAATTTTTTACTGTCTCATGGGCCAGACGCGATTTAAAATTGCTTACCCAAAACTTGCTGTCAACTACACAGGACGCTACTGTTTCACTGGAGTTAGTGGGGCTACCTGAACATTTGGCAAGCAGAATCTAAAATTTTAAGTAGAAATGGCAGCCATGGAAGCACTGTGAGGAAGTGACTTTGTTTTGTCAGAAGAGTTTTCTATGGCACCTTTAAATAACTTAGACATGAATTTCAGTTCCTTTCTGAATAATAAAAAGACAGTTTCCTTCCCCAAACAGCGCAACAGATATTAAGTAGAGAATAGATATGAGCAGTTAACAAAACATTAGACAGTCAAAAAGTAGAACGCAGACTGACATAAAATTTGCTGAGATGCCTTGAAATGAAAATTACTTTGATCAGTAAAAAAATTTGTTGAACATTTATGAATTCAGGGGAAGAAATGTACAACAGCCTGTTTCACTCTAGATCCAGCAGCTTCAAACATTGGAATTATGATAGGTTTTTTGCTCCGTGTAACAGTAAACAAGATGAAGAAGATGATTCTCTGATGAAAATATTGCTTGATTTTTAAATTAATTATTTTCTTGTTTGTTTTTAGTTATTAAAATGTGGCAATATGAGATTTACTCCTTCTTGAGGGTTTTTCAAGATGCAGATGATGGTTTGTGAGTTCTACAATTCCTAATTGAAAAAAATAATCTCAATTTTATAAATTGGCAGCCTTATAAATTTGGGAGAAAACAGTGTGCCTGTGCAACCTCCTGACTGAGGTTTTTGTTAGGAAAGGCAATTTTACAGTGAAGACAAATCTTAAATTACCTGGTCATTATATATAGTGGGTACAAAACAGTAAAAATACCACAGTGATCTTCTGAGGAAAGAAACTGGTGTGGCACGGGTTACACGTGAGTGTAGTTATCTGTTAAAAGCATCATGGCTGTTGTTCATAGGATGTGCCTCTGATGTTTTGAAAGCTTCAAGACACGTTCACGCCAGCACCATAGTCAGATGTGTGTATAGCTCAGGGAGACTGCCATTACCTACCCTGAGTACAATTCCTCTCGTATATTATGTTGCCATCGCTATCTTCTTTCTGGCACTTGGGAAACTGGAGAGTCACAACAAAGGTCACGTTGGATCCTACCAGTGCTGGGCTATCAGTGTCCAATTTGGCTGTCACCCTTCCGCCTGTAGAAAAGAAAACTGGTGTTTACTGCAGTAAAGGATGCATCAGAGCAGCAGCTGCCTTCAACTGTGCACTATTTGCATTAGAAATGCTTTATTGATTCCTCTGTTTCCAAGGGAGTTCGTGCTCCTAAGTCACTTGGACTCTTATCAAAACCTCAGCTTAGAACAATCAGAGAAACTCATCACATTCCCCCACATCACTACTGGTCGGTCATTCATTTCCTTCTTAGAGCTAAGAATATGTTTTTTTACCCACGGGGGTCAATATATTCCAAAGGAGCATATTTTTGTTTCTCCCTAGGGATACAGCCTTTAGACCTCAGCTCAGACCAGGTGATAATAAACAGGGTCTTCACCTAAGTTGTCAAACTGAAGCCCACAAAGCCCTGTTGAGGCAGTAGTTGAAGCTACTGGTCCTCTAGGGCATGTTTCAAATAATGGATTGTCCTAGAGCCCTGGACATCAATACTTCTTAATGCGTATTAATGTCTGAGATTATGAGTCATGGGAAAGCATTTACTGTAACAACTCACTGTTCTGCTCCCTCAGGCAACGTACTGGGAATGGTATCAAAGCCAATCATCCCTAATTTGCTATTCCTTCCATCGGTGGTGGATATTGAACCTATGAAAAAGCACTATAGCACCTGCAGTCTTCAATAAGGTGGATTTTTTGGCCAATTTTCTCAGTGTCTATGAATTACATATGTGTGATTACCTTTCCAGCAGTCCTTCCATCTGGGATCTCCTTCTTCCCAGAAAGGATAAAGCTTTTCATTCCATTTATTTTGATCACTAGACCAGCCTCGTAGCTTCTTGTAGGATGTGACAGGAGAAGTTCTTCCATGGCTCAGCACATCTTGAAACCCTTGAGAGAAAAACAAACATGCAATGTAATTGGATTTTCCCTGCTACCCTATAAAGACAATTCTCTTGTGCTGAACAGCCTTTTTAATACGACTATATTCTTGTACTGGTTAGAAAACTCTTCACCAGTAGAGAGTTATGGAATTTTATCATCGTAGCTATAAACACTTACATCAACTATAACCAGCATAAAGACAATTCTGACAGACTGACATTTTTCTGCTTGCACTGTTGCAAGCTTTTCAGAGAAAGAATAATAAGTTTTACAACACTTTGACCATATCAGAGTAATTGTTTGTGTGAATGGACATAACCCTGCAACAAACAGGCTAAGTCATACAGAGGTTGCCTGATTGCTGACTGCTTTGTGCTTGCCTGGTGATAAATCTATGAGTAAAAAGGCTAACAGGATAAATTAGCTCTGTGTCTGAGTTGTGCTCTAGTGGAAGTTATGCCAGGAATTAATTTTGACCCAGTGAAGCTTCTTTGGTGAGTTGGCTGGTGGTTTGGGTGGGAGGGGTGGAACCAATTGTAACAGAAGCTGGTATTTCCAGAAAAGGAAATTTAGAGCTGAATAGTAAGTACAATGTGTTTATAATATAACAACAAAAACAAATTAGCTTCATGCCCATTACTTTAAAATGGCTCAGATGATAGTAAATAATTTTAATAACCTTTTTCTTCTCATGTTACTACAAATGATGGGCTCAAACTTTTCCCAGGCCTTCTAGGATGCCTCTTTCTGTAACAAAGTACACATAATGAAAAGCAAAGTAAATATCCAAGTAACCTGTAGGAGCTTGTGAACCACTGTATGATGCCATAAAAATATGTTCGTAAGCAGGCTTATGGGCAGAGTTCCATTAAAGCCTGGGGAGTTAAACAACTCTGTCATGTTAATGAGGTTCTGCTGGGCGTGTCACAACATCAAGGGAGTTAGGATTTCTTCTGCTTTTCATGGCTTTATTTTAAAGGTAGCTGATGGTGAATGCTTCTGAGATTTATACTGAAGTTCAACAAAGAGATGGATGTTTTTGAGGAAAATGCAGAAACCTGTAAGAAGGGCAGGAATGTCCCTGTGTGCTATAACGTAACCGACTGTGTTGGAATTCCTCTGAGTTTTGGACAAGGCACAGAGCAGGTGTAGCCAGTCTAAGCATGATCTTTATGGGCATGTGACTCCTAATTTTACTGCAAGGGAGAACCAGAGAAACTGCACTGAAGAAGAGGCAGGAGCTGCTTTGTCTTGATGTTTTATTGCCAAGTGAGATTGCTGCTGGGCAGGAAGGACATCCCTTGGCCAGTCCCATCTCAATGGTCTCTCTGAACTGATGCTGGTAGCTTTCTCCCCAGTCTCTTGAGGACTGAAAGGTTCAAGGAAAAGAACAGATTTTGCATTCAGAGGCATATTCTCCCACGGTCTTTTGCCCTACAGGAACTCCCCACAGTCTCACTTAAATCGCTTGAATCAAATCTTTCCTGCAGATTTAATATATTTTGATGCAAGCAAAGCATAACATCATCACTGGTATTTACTTAATGGCCTGTATCACATGTTGTATTGTTTTCAGTCTTGGTCAGAAGAAGAGTTGGGTAATGTTGTCCTTCAGAAACTTTTCTCAGAAAAAAACAGATTAGCAACTATAACAGTATTTCATAAAGGCTTATCAAGTTCAATTACATTTTATGTCAAGAAATTAATGTGTCATCCTATTTGAAAGTAAGTGAGGATTTTTCCTGATTTCTTTTTCCCATTCACTTTGATTTTATCTAAAAACTATTTAATGAATAAAAATGTTCTGATTTTTGTCAGATCAAAAACATTTCTTTTTTTTTTTTCCCAAATGCTCAATTCATCAAAAGGAGCTGGAACGCTTTTAATTTTATAAATGCTTTTAATTTTGAATTTTCAATAACAATCCTTGAATCCAGAAGTCATTTTCTTGTCCAGCTTTGGTAATAACTGTGGTCACTGCTTCTAAATCACAAGCTCCTTAGGCATTTCTGTGCCTCCCTGATGTGCATTGTTTATTTCAATCAAATATAAAACATTTCACAAGCTTCAAGAAAAGACAAAGACATTTTTTCAGATGAGCAAAGACTTCAGCACTAGTTTCTCTAACACATGGAACTGAAGATTTTCAGTTGTTGAGTTTAAAGGAAAAAAAATCTTTAATGTATTTCTTCTTTAACAATGAAAAACACTCAAGAACAGATGTTGGTCGTAACCAAAATTAGAGCAATTTAGCTCAAAATAGACAGAGTAACATTACACTCCAAGGAAATGATTACTGTAATAGTTTTGGTGAGGTGATCATAGGAGAAAAGATCTTACACTCTGATTGACTTTCTTCTTTCTCATTCTGGTTTTCATTTTGGTGAAAGATGTACCAAAGACAAGAAGTTCAGCATGTCCTGTGATAGTGTGTTAGCCATGAAAGATAGAACGAAAGCCAATGATGTTAGAACAACAGCAATAAAAAGATCACTTAGCTAAAGAGGATGAAAGTGTATTAGAAGAAAAAAGGCTGATGTTACTGCCAAGCTAAGACAACAGAAAATAATGTGAGCTTTCTAAAGTTACATATGGAAACATAACAAAGCAGGACAAAAGACAATTTGAAGAACAACTTGCAAAAACATAAAAACTATTAATTAATCTTTTTTTTCAGATACAAAAGTAGTGTAAAGCTTACCAAAAAGTCTGTAGAGCCAAAAGATGATGTAGATACAAAAGAAGCATTCAGGGAAGAAAAAGGTATAGCACAAAAGTCAAATACTTCAGTTTATGTTTTCATTCACAAAGGAGGAGCATAATACGTTTCTGTGCTAAAAATTTCTTTGCAACAATGGGGAATTTCTCTCAAAATGAAGTATTGGCACAAAAAAAAAATTACAGAACAAATCAACAAAATGAAGAAGTTGTCTAGATAGGATGGCTCAAAAAGTATGGAAGTTATTCAAGAGTGAAATAAATGAGCTATTAACCATAGCATGTAACATCTTGCTTCAGTGGCCAAGAAACAAAAGTTGGCAAATGTGATGACAGTTTTTAAAAACACTTCCAGGGAGGATTTAGAGGATTACAAAAAGTTTGAGGCTCAAATTGGAGAAGCTGGTAGAAACGGCAGGGAAGAACAGAATTAGCAGATACAGTGGATTCATATGATATGCCGTAAAAGGAGTGCATTCCTCACAAATACATTCGAGTTTCACTGAGGGAGCCAGAGAGCATGGGAACAAGGCTGACCTGCTTGTTATAGTCTGCTTGAGTTCCAGCCAGCATTTGAAGAGGTCCCTCGCTAAAGGCACATAAAGGAACTAAGTTACCGTGGGATAAGAACGAAGGATTTCACATGAAGAAATGATTGGTTAGGATATATGAACCAAAAGTTATGAATAAGTGGCCAGTTTTCTCAATCATTGAAATAATTTAAAATGTTCATAATCTGGAAAACAGATAAAGAGTAAAGTTCTTTAATCTGCTGAAGACAGTGTCTTAAAGTAGTAGAGAGGAGGACTGTATGACACTCAGTGACTCAAGAATAAAACTATATGAAATTCAGCATAGTTAAATGTAACTTTACTTACAGAAAGAGGGGCTCTAAACTAGCTATTGCCACTCAGAAATGAGATCTCGTAGCTTTACAGTTTTGAATGCAGTGCTCATTGGTAGTTGAAAAACTATGAAAAGACTAGATAGAGAACGAAGATGAAAATGTCGTTACAGCATTGTATAATTCCATGTGCATTCATGTCTTGAATACTGTATGCTGCTCTGTTCTCTGCAGCTCAGGCAGGGTATAAGAGAACTGAAAAAATACAGAGAAAGGTGGCGAGGACACTATAAAGGGATTGAATTGTTTCCATATGAGGAACAGCTAAATAGACTCTGTCTTCAGCCTGGAGAATAGGTGGCAGAAGAGAATAGAAAAACAGAATCATGAACAGCATGGAGGAAGAAGCAATTTGTCACTATTTCTGAAAGTACAAAAGTTAAGGAGAATCAAAGTAAACCAGCAGGTTACAGGTTCTA
The DNA here is from genome assembly GCA_013398915.1 of Dromas ardeola. Classification (NCBI taxonomy): domain Eukaryota; kingdom Metazoa; phylum Chordata; class Aves; order Charadriiformes; family Dromadidae; genus Dromas; species Dromas ardeola. The sequence goes on along the minus strand of VYZM01016283.1, from coordinate 983,935 downwards.
AGTGCATAAAAGATATTTCTTCATGTAAGGCACCGTTAAGGTGTGAAATTTCTTGCTGGCAGGATGTTGTGTGTGCCAAAAATTTACACGGGTTGCAATCAAAACCCAAGTGCATGAACAGATGGAAGAAAAGTCCAGTAAAAACTGTTCAATACAATGATTCTGCATCTGACAGAGGCAGTTCTGGTGCTATAAATCATCAATGCTGGGAATGTGTCCTGAGTAAATACCAGTATGCGCTTGCCCAGTTATACTGTTTCCCATTGGAGACAGGTACAAGGCTAGATGGATGCTCAGCTGGACCTCAGCTTTTGAGGTCTTCAGTTTTCTTACTGTAGATTCTGGAATTTGAGCCTAAAATCCCATTTCTGGGTTCCCAGCCCTGAGCTCAGGGAGTCAACCTGAGACTTGAGTCAAGCTGGGAACCTGTAAAGAAGCAGAAGACCAGCCCAATGCCTGCCCACCATGGCTTGAGGATCTAATCCCTTGACTGGGATCCCTGAGGCTGGGGATCCACAGGTCTGGGTGTCCTGGCGGGGAGCACTGACCTGGCCTCTCCCAGCCACAGCTGAGCTGAGCAAACTGGGACAAGTCCATTCTGCATCTGCCTTTTTAGCCATGCTCGGGCTGTGGAAGTACTGTTAGAAATTTGTTGAAACAGGCCAAGGCTTAGCTCCAGTCAGCTCTGTTTGTTTGTGGAGCGCAGGAAATAAATAGATAACTGAACAGCTCTCGGCATATTTCTCCAGCTCAAGTGACATTTCTACCCAGAGCCAGGCAACCCTGAGGTGGAGCAAGCTGTCACCTACGGGTTCCCAAGCACAGCTCCATCAACAGCTGCACGTGCAGCGAGCAGCCGTCTTTACCGCATTGGCTCGGGATGTCAAACCCGCGGAGGCAGGGAGAGAGGAGGGGGTGAAGGAAGCACTCACGTGTGGCGGCGGCACAAAGCACCGCTTGGGCCAGGAGGAGGAATCCGAGGTGGTGGTGAACACCGCTCATGGTGCCGGAGACCCTGCGTCGGCTCAGCGTGCGCAGAGGAGCAGAGAGTGCCCAGTGCCTGCACGCGGTAACTCCTCCTCCGGTCCCCACTGAGAAGTGAGAATGAAGTTTCTGCGCTGCTCTGCTCTCCGATTAAATGAAGGGCCCCAGGACTCATCATGTGATGGAATTAAGCAGAGATGCATGATTTTGTCTTCAGCTTCTTTCAGCTCATGTGCTTATGACTCACTCCCTTTGCTTTCAGCATTCCCTGGGATTTCTGAGAGACCTGTTTAGAGCCACACCATTTACCTCGCAGGCATTTTTATACTAGTTTTGCACTATGATCAATTTTTGTACTTAATTTGTTTTTAAATTAGGAACATTTATTTCCAGAAATCCAAATTAACTCTTGCCCCAGCCTGATTTGCAAGTGTTACTGCAACAGCTCACTCCATTTGATGGACCCATCACTACTTAACCATGCATCTCTCCCAACACGCTGGGCAACAACTGTAAACTGAATGGAGACTGGCCAATTCTAACACATCCCTGGACTTGGCTCCTGATCAGAGTTGATTGTTAAGGAAAACGTTATTTAAACATTTAGCGAGCACATGAGTGTACCGTCTGACCACGGTTGCACAATACGATGTGGCCATGGTTAGAGATGTGATCACAGACCATGCATAGTGATGGCCAGTCAATATCTAGCTCACAAGCTGCCGTGACCTACACACAGACAATACTTCATTGTATGTACTTCATGGTGTGTAGAGATAAAGGAAAAATAGACTTTGCTGCCCAACCTAATAATGAGGTACAGCCAATGGCTTAAGAGGGGTAGAGTAATGCAGGCAGATTGGCAAACACTGCACTTTGTGGTTCGAATTCAGGTTCAACATGCCTCACCAGCCCAGGTGTTCTTCTGCAGGCAGTGCAGCAACTGAAGTTTGTTGCAGCCCTGGCAGCCTAGTGTAGTTTCTTGCTTTTGTTTGCAGCAAAGAACAAGCTCGGGTGAAACGACATGGCATAGAAGCAAGTGTGGTCCTCAAGACAGGAGTTCAGTAGTGGTTTTAGTGATCCCAAAGTATAGCACTGGCAAGTGAGGCACTGGCTAGCCAGAAACCAGCAAGTTGGGCAACACTAAACCGTTTTTATTTTGGGCAGGGCAGGTGGAAGCCTGTAAGTCGAAGGCACTGTCAACAGAATGAAAAGATTGCCCAATAGAAGGAGATTTTAGAACCGTGACTACTTTTTTTTTTTTTATTTGTTCTTAATTTCTTCAATTTTTCTAGCATTTTCTATTAGCTGTGTAAGTTATTGTCACTACCTGGAGGGCCCCAGTCAGCATTTCTCTCAGTAACGCAGGCTCCGATGTCCAGCCCTGTGCATCTTGCATATGTAGACTCCGTGCTTCAGCACCCTCCTGGCTGGAGCCAACCCTCCCTCCTTCTGCCAGCCACGGAAAAGGGTGAAGGCAGTAGCCTTAGGGATACCAGGCTTGTTTAAACTAAGCCCTCATTATCTGGCAGAAAGGAGAGGGAGCATAAATCAAAGTCAAAGCTGTGACTGACTATGCAAAAAAATCATATGACTGCAGCGTCCTCATGTGATTGTCGCTTTTTTGTTGTTATTAAATCAGCTACTCCCAGTTGAAATGTCAGGTTTTGAAGCCATTCACAATTATTTGTTAAACCATGTGGGACATTAACTTTAATTGCACTCCTTTGTTTCCAGGTTGTTGATCCTAGAAGTGAAAAGTGACCTTCAAACACTGCGTTTCAGCACTGGGGTCCTGATCCAAAGTCTGCTGGGGAGAAAGGAGGTTTCAATGCTCACTCCCAACAGGGTTTTGAGAACCTCCAGAGGAAGACTGCTGACAACAAATGCCTGTTAATTAAAAACAAAAATTTATCAGCCTAAAAACAATAAAGTCGGTTAGGATGGAGTTTTTTGCCATGTTATTTGATACATGAGATTGTTACATAAATGTTGAGTGACACTCTCAATAAAGGCCAGCTGGTGGAAATTATTAAACACGTTGTAAATAGACTTGAGGGGCACCGAGGATCAGGCCTGCGGTTAGAGGAATCCAAACCCACCAGGGCTCGGCTAATGACTAAAAGGTGGCCGTACTGTGACGCTCTGGTCCTTTGCGTTCTCCCTCCTCGGCTCTTGGGCCTTAGACTACACATTCCTGGAGGGCTGACACAGAAAATGTTTGGATCTGCTTGTGCTGTGGCTGCAGCCAGCAGCGTTAGCAAGAAAGGAGGAGAGGAGAAAGCCGTATAAGAAGGGAAGAAAGAGCTAGGAGGAACAGAGATGTAAAAGGAGTGAAGAGAAGAATAAAAAAGCCAAGGAAAAGTATGAGAAGGGAAGGCTGAAGGGACCATCTGAAAACTAAGCTGACTTATCCAGGTGTCCCAGCCGTAGCTGACTATGTGTGAAAATGAGTACATCTGCAACACCGAAGAGTTGCTTGAAACTGGTTGATCATCACCGGATTTTAAATTAACTTTATAGTTTTTTACATTATTATTCTTGGTCTCTGAGAAACAGCTTCACAGTTGAAACAACTGAGCTAAATTGTGCAGCTGTAGAAGATAAAAGATTTAAAATATATCCTAAATATTCTCCCAGCAAAGAAACACACGTTCAGAGAGATGTAGGGCTTAATCTGACAAAGAAGTGGGTGGGTAGGAAGTGCTTGGTGCTTCACAGCTCTAGCGTCTCAGTTATTAAAACTCATTGAGGAGATATACATCTCTGCTACCTGAAGGCCTGTCAGATGAGAGGGTGTGAGCACATCATGTGTACCTGCATGTCTAGACTGCGACAGAGCTGGCACGCTCTCACCGCTATCACACCGCCATCGCCGCAACACGAGTACAGGAATTGTTAATCACAGGAACTTTAAAAAAAAAAAAAAAAGAAAAAAGAAAAAAGAAAAAGAAAGAGAAGGGATTTGAAGAATGAACTTGACTTTTGGCCAAACCAGCAAAGGAAAATGAGACGAGCTTGTTTTGGCAACCAGGTACTTCTAGATAAATGCTGTCTGCCACTACCAGTGGTCTCTCGAGGGAACCCTGCTTAAGGGTGGACAAATTCCCTTTCTGGGAAGAAATCATCTGTATCTCGCTTCACATGGGGCAGTGGCCATCAGCTGACTGAACCGAACATGTAAACAAAGCTACGTTAGCAGTTTGCAGTCTTTCTTCTTGTACAGGGGAAAAAAAAGCTCTACAAAACCTCCTGATCAGTTTATGGCACCATCCAGCTCAGTTTATTACTGAAAAACAAATTAACCCTTGCAACTGGATAAACAGCCTTTTAGTAATTTCAGTGTCTTCATTTTTTGCTTTTGTGGTAGATAAAACTATGTGTTTTACCATTTTTTATGGGAAGGTATTTCCTTGCATATTTTTCTCCAAATTCCCGTGTTGGGGTTGATGTTTCCAAACTTGGCACTTGACCACAACATATAATTCTGGAGGGTTTTTTGGTGATAAAAGTCATTTTTGGCCGGATTACCTCTAGAGGGAAGGTTCGAATGAGCATGCCAGCTCTCCACCTTTGTAGGGGTGTCTGTTGGTCCCTCCCTGCGAGCGCTAAACTCACTGCTCAGTCACAGCCATGGGTGTGACAGAGTGCCCCAGAACACCTCATGAAAGCAGCTTGTGGGGAAGATGTGGGGACCCAAGAAGTCGTCTGCAGCACTTCGACATCAGCAAATCTTCACGAGAGCTCAGCCTTGAGATAGAGATCCACAGAGCTCCCCAGTTCACTCATCCTCCCCGGTGGACTTGGTTTCTCTGCCCGTGGGAGTTCTCCCTAATTTGTGCAGATGACCAGCAGTGGAAGACAAAGCACCGTAACAGATACTGACCCTCCAGACCGCACCACGTATCCTTTTTTAAAGGTGTGTAAACAAAGCAAGTTTATTCAATGTCTCTAGGCAGGTTTTGAGGTTTTTTTTTAATGATGGTGTCAGTGCAAGGGGGAGGTATATCTATCCTGGTAGTCCCAGTGCTCTGCTGCCGTTGCCCATGGTCTTTTAAAGGCGTCTGTAAGCTTCTGGCTGGCTCTGTGTGCACCTCAGCTGACCCACTTTCAGTTTTGAAGCTGCCACAGTTCATTTGCAGTCTGGATATTGGTTTTATTTTACTACTTTTCTCATACTGATTTAATGAACTGTTAGTTACGTGGTTTATATTCACAATGATTCATCAAGGCACAGTCCTCTTGCAACCAGGAGAGCAGATAATTGCTGTGAAAGTGCATGATTATGACTGTGTGAGACCCATATTTTACATCATATTATAATGAAATCCAGTCAGGCCTCCCTGTTGCTCAGAGAGGTTTTAAAAGATAGATTTTGTATCATTCAGCTCAAGAGAGAGCAACCAAATTATTGCTGAAAAGTTCTGCTTTCTCTAAAGATATTCATTGATATTTTGGCTAGGAAAAAGAGAAAAAAAAAGATATAAAAAAAAGTAATCAAGGAACAATCAAGCCAGCAAAACCCAACCAAAAAGGTGACGTTTCAAAAAAAATATACTTAAGAACATCTGCTATGTAGTCATTTTGGTGGGAGGACACTGAAGGAGAAGTAGTCTCACAGCCAGTCTGCTCCTTTCAAGCTTTTCTAAGAAACAATATAAACTGAATGTTCTCAATTGTACCTTATTCCCCGTATATGCTATGTTTCACTTATTATGGGCTGGGGATAAGAGTTCAGCACAGAAGCTCAGTTGTTTTATGGTCCCGTGAAATTGCCTTGACTGCCCAAGAAATAACCTCAGCACTTCCCTGAAATAGGAGTCAGAATAAATGAAAATGCTGGCAGCCGAACTTTAGCATAACATACTCTTTAATGTGTTAACAGCAAGAATATGGGCAAAACTCTGCATTTTTTGGACTGTATTCCCACTGACTCATGGCATTAATTCAGACAGTAACCTCTTCCTCAGAGGCTAGACCCAGCAGCGAATATACAGGCAATGGAGTGGGGAGAAAAAAGATGAATATATTAGATAGATAGCAACCTGCTTTCTATCTAGAAGCCCAGTTTAGATAGTGACATTTATGGCGTAAAAGGAAGGCAAACTCTGAGCAAGGGGAGCTGTTGTGCTCCTAGTGATGTGTTGCAGTCACCCTAGCACTTAAATCCACCTTGGATCCTCATTCTGTGGCTGACAGCATTGAGGAGGACTCATCTGGGGGCCTGGAGGGAGATAGAAGTTAAAAAAGCCAGATGGGTTTTGGTTTGGGTTGGGGTCTTTCCAAGTGTCCCTGCTGCCACTTGCAAGAGAGTGGTCAGGGCTTGCTGGGACCATGGGTTAACTGGTGAGGCAGAGGAGGAGCAGCCTGCTTGTGCCGTAACTTGCCCGTTCCCCCATGCAGGCCTGCATCAACACCGCGACTCCTCTTCGGCTGCTGCGGGTGCCAGGATCGGGCCCTGATGTCCCCCTGGCAGGGGAGGGAAGAATTCCAGGCTGGTAAAGGCAGCTGTGCAGCCCCCAGATCAACAGGGGTTACCGCCCCGGCACTCCGGCGCACGGCTGGAGGGGCTCCCGCTCGCAAAAAAACTTTAACAGGAATTGCTGTTTTCCTTTCGCTGGGAGAAAAGTGTATTTTTAATGCCCTGTTCCCAGATGCATTACATAATAATCTTTAACAGTTCTGATCACATGTGGGCAGGGAAATATATCATTACATGTATTCAATATATAGGAGTTAGTCTGCTGAGTTTGCCTTAAACACCAATATCCTTTATTTATATTCTCTGCGATAGAAGCAGTAAATCTGTACTGATTCTGTTTTAAATCTGCAGTGGAATATGGATATTTTATTTCAACTTTCTTTGCCAATGCTGGCAAACCTAACATGACTTAAATGTGTTACTGCATGAGAACCAAAAAATTGATTTAATACAGCAGCCTACTTGCAATCCCTGGCTTAAGTGAAATACAAAGGGTAAAATCCCTCTGTCTAGGATGTGTAACGCACTGATCACCAGAGCTATGAGCTCTGCATGGGAAATACTATATGACTTGATAAGAATCATGACAGAAAACGTGTGTGCATCACGCAACAGAAGAATCTGGTTCTTAGATCTATAGAGTAAATTTTCTCTCCTAAAAGAGCAAAATAGCTTAACAAATCTTCCCTCAGCCATGCTGCTTAATTGCAGCTGGTTGCTCGGGGCACTCCTGTATGCCAGTGGTCTGGAAGGAAGAGAAAGCTCTTCTGTGCCTAACACAAGGGGTTACATTTTCACTGCAAATGGTTCAGTTCTGCTGCACGTGGAAAGAAGTTGAACAGTTACAAAAAATAATTCAGATCCAATGTAAGGTAGTTGCGGTTCTTCTCAGTAAAGGGCATTATTTCCAATTTGAGCAGTCTGAATTTAATCCTGTGCTGCGTCTGATATCAAAGTATAAAAAATGAAATAGTCCTGAAGAAAAGAAAATAAAGCAATGAGAAGTGTAAGTGAAGACGAGGCAAATGGATTGTACATTCAGACCTCTATAAATTTACATTGATTTTTCATGCTGCAGTTGTGGTAAGTGGTGTTTGGATGAAGGCAAAAAGTTATGTTTTTATGAAATAAGAGCAAAATGATAAAATGAAAATAGAGGTCATTTGATCTCTTACTTACCAATTGTTTGCTACATTTCTGAGTACCTAGTTCTTCTATTATTACACAATACAAAAGAACTTTCAGCAAGAAAAGCTGGTTATTGAATGGTGCTTCGTGGAATGAAAAATAAAAATATAAGAAAAATCAGCATTTGCTAAGACATAAGACACCAAGGAAACTCAAACTGTAAAGCATTCTTCACTGAGCAATTTTCTTAACAGTTCAACTGCTGTGGATGTTCTGATAACAAGCAAAAAATACACCAAATGGGTGCTGAGGACAGACTAATTAGTTACTAATACATTTCCATGTATTTGAATTTTATTCCAATCAAGAAGTTTAATTAAGACGTTGACAAATGTAAAGAAATGTAGTGTACGCCCCAAATGGCTATATTTATTTTATTGAGAAGATAATGGGAAGTCAGAGCTTCTTTCCCTTGTCATGGTGTTTGTTGTTTAGGATGAAATTCAAAAGTCTGAAGCTGGGAGCACGCTTGGTGAAGCTGCTTACCTGTTTTGGTAGCTGGATTTCACCCAGGTACGATTTATGTTCCCTTCCCCTCCCGTGCCCCTATATTTTTACTTGGCACATACAAATGTTTACGCTTTTGAGCGGAAATAATCTGCTGAGTAGTAAAACTCAGCTGGAGGTCACCAATCAGTGAAAATGAGCAAATGAACCTCAGGGTGAGAACACTGCCTGATGCCATTAGCTGTGGTGAAGTTGCCGCTTGGCAGCGGGGTGAGAAGAGTGACTAGCATGGCTGAGGCACCGGGCTGGAGCGCTGGCAGCAGCAGCCGCCACTTTTCGGATCAGTATTGTGCATGGATATGGTTTTCACCGATACCTCAGAAGAAATCCAGCTCTGGGTTCTGGTCTTTAATTGTAAGGCATCTCAAAATTGTCTTGTTAAACCACAGCTGAACCCTCAGAACAGTGAGATCAGTTTGTTTGCTTTAATTTTTTGCTTGTCTTAACATCTAGCAGAGAAGTGACTTATGATGCATATCTCCCTGTCTAACTGGAGCAAGATAAAAAGCTTCATGGTAAATGCACAGGCCCATGCGACTGAGGAGAGAAGGCAGAGAGATTTTTCAGAAAGAAAATGTTAAAAACATCACTGCTGTCTGGGGATGCTTCGCAGAGAGTCTGTAAGACAGGGTTCTTCATCCTCCTCTCCATCTCAGCCATCCAAACAGCGAGAGGGAAAGCACGATGAGGTGGGGTGCTCAAAACATCTTCTGCAGCTGGGAAAAAGATGCATGAATATGAAGAAGGAGACTCCCCTGCTACTCTACTCTTTGGGTAAATAACTTACTTTACTTTCTACAAGTAAGGGAGAAAAATCAAGAGGTGGGAGGGTTAGTAATACTTTAAGCAAAATGAGGGCTGCAAGCACAACAATATGTAAAAGTACCATGCAGCCGTATATGTAATTCCCAATAACCACCATCAGCGCTCTGCCTACTCTGCTGAGGAATGGCAGCGTGTTCCTGACCCCGTACAACCCCCCAGCACCTCTAATACCCCGTTAAGGACTCGTGCTCGCAGGGGTTGAAAATGTTTGAAGGCAATTTTGATTTATGTCTTTAATTCACCTGAAATGGGAAGGTTCTGAGAGAAGGTGATCAAAGATGACATTTTGGTTTGGTGGAGCAGCCCACCAAAATGTCATAAACCAGCTCCCCTTCCCTCCGGATGATCTTCCCAGGAGCTAATACAGTCTCTAGCCAGGACACTACACTGACAACTGCCCCTCTGTTTAAGCAGCTAAAAATATTTCTGGCTATCTAAATTCAGTGGAAAACTGTATGAAAGTCACAAAGTATTTCATTAAGAATTTAGGCTCTTAGCATTACACCAACGGTAAATAAATAAGAAACGAATTTTTGAAGTCAAATGTAGCAAGGCTCAAGGAGACAATTTGAGTATCTTGAAAGGCACAGGGAGGACATTTACACTGTTCCATAGTCACATGTTCTGGGCATCAGGTGACATTTGGTGGAATGCTTCAAGGCGGTGTGTTCATGCAGATAGGAGTCAAAAGCCCCGGAAAATACAATCTTCTTGAAATTTTTGCTCTAATTACAGAACCTGCTTCTTCATCAAATTCTGTGCTGAAAGCAGAGGGACGTGTGAACTCTTGTCTTTTATTTATCTACAACGTGTTCTATAGTTTTCATTCCTATAGTATTTGAATGCTTTTCATGTGTTTTCAGATTACACAGAACTCTCTCTCATAATGTGTTTGTCATATGTATCATTTTTAAATTAAAAAAAAGTTTCAGGTTATTTACAACAGAAGAAAGGCGATTTCCTGTTGGGTGGGAACCACCAAGTCATCCAGAGCTTTGAGATGGCATTTCCTTAAAACAAGCATCCCCGATAGACAAGAAAGGGTTTGGCTCTCAAGAGTTAGGTCTAGTTAGAACATAAATGAGAACTACTCACTATTTAAATCAGAGCAAATATAGACTAAGGCAAAGCAAAGAGACTCCATCCCTACTCATCACGTTCTCATTGGACAAGTCCTTTTCTTTTGCTCCGTCTCAGTCTAGGGCCATTTCAATGGCTGTACGGGCTGTAGTAATGTCTGTAAGGGCCTGTTTCCCAGCGGTGACCTTTGGTTAGGTTCCTTTCTGAATCCTGATTCCTTCAGTGTTTAAGTCAGTCCTCTAATGCTTTTGCAGATGTTGCGTGGAGAAAGAGTTGATGGACACAAGTTTTTTGCTAATAATAATTTAGAGAGAGAATGCTGCAAGCAGGCAGCTCTGTGCTTCAAGATACATCACAATCTTTAGGGAGAGGTTTTAAATTCGGTTAAAAAATGACTGGCCTGGGGGATTATAGTGGACAGTTTGGGAGACCAGAAGGGTATTTAATTCTATTTCTTATGTACCTGCAAACCATTGAAAGGAAGCAATTGTGTACTAGTCTACACAACCTTTCATTTACCTTTAAAGTCTACAAATAAACATGTATTGATTTAAATCCCAACAGCCTACAGCAGGTTTTTGAACTGAATAGGGTGAGGAAGTTTAAAATGTCATAGGAATAAAGACAAGACTTACCTGGTTAGGGAAAAAAGGTTCCTTTGATGTTTACATCTTCCCAAGTTTCTCTGCAATTAAGAACTGGCAAAACGAACTTGCTAATAGAACCACTTAGTGTTAGTACCACAGCAGTATTTATTTAGTGGGCATAATCAGCTTTCACTGCTTTGTGCTAAGCATTTCATGACCATATAATGATCATCCAGGCAGCCAAGCGCCAGTATTGCAGGAGTGTCTTCATGTGCCCTTACGGTTGTATGGTATGGCCTCGGCTCAGCCAGTCTTCTACCATGCCAGCTTTGGTACCTTGGATAAACGCAACCCTACTTAGTACTTGCCTATTGTCTGCGTAATCCATTGATCGTAAGCAAAGGTTGCTCTTGTATTAACTCAAGCTCTTGTGGTAGCCATAGGACCAGCAGGTATTCTTTGGTGGCTTCCAACTTAGTTGATACAGGTAGCAGCACTTGGGAGGCAGGAAGAGAGTGTGGCAGCAGAGATTGAGAATAAATAGCGTAGTTGCACCTTTTTTCATATGATTAGGGTAATGCTTTGGTGACGCAGGACACAAACTTCAGTGGAACCTGTATGTCTACAGAGAGGAGAAGGTGCATAGAGAGGCAATCCTCTACTAGGGATGCAAGCAAGCTTTTATAGTCACCTTTTTCTCATTATCATTGTAAGGGATTTATCAACACCTGCTTCCTTGCTTTCACCCTCCCAGGCTGCAACAGCCCACAGCTGAAGCAAGTGGGGAGGAGGCTCTGCCCCCGGCAGCGCAGGTATTCTAGAGCAATGCAATAGGGTTTGATCTAGTGTTTTTCTGCTCTTTGCTTTCTCTGTTTTACACTTGAACAGGGGAAGTCTTGCCTGACTGTTTCAAAAGTTTTCTCAAGCCTTGTATGACAACTGTGTAACAAGTCCTGGTCTGGAGATGATGGTATATGAGCAGGCAGAAGCTATGTCAAGTTAGAGGAGGTGTGGTTTGTGGTTACTGGTTCAGCAGTGTTTCCAATGGAAAGCCTATCAGAGCTGTGCTTTGGAGTCTGCCCGAGCTTTAGTTTACTGGTGAGTCTGAGTATTCTTCTTAGACCTGGGTTGCCTTGAATGTTTTGGAGCCTTTTTTAGGGGCAGTGGTTGGCCTGCAAAGTAAAGGGGGCTACATACAGTGATGAATCATAGAATGGAATCATAGAATCATAGAATGTGTTGGGTTGGAAGGGACCTTTAAAGGTCATCTAGTCCAACCCCCCTGCAGTAAGCAGGGACATCTTCAACTAGATCAGGTTGCTCAGAGCCTCATCAAGCCTGGCCTTGAATGTCTCCAGGGATGGGGCCTCCACCACCTCTCTGGGCAACCTGTGCCAGTGCCTCACCGCCCTCATTGTAAAGATCTTCTTCCTAATGTCTAATCTAAACCTATCCTAGTCTAGTTTAAAACCATTGCCCCTCGTCCTATCGCTACATACCCTTGCAAACAGCCCCTCCCCAGCTTTCCTGTAGGCCCCCTTCACGTACTGGAAGGCCGCTATAAGGTGTCCCCGGAGCCTCCTCTTCTCCAGGCCGAACAACCCCAACTCTCTCAGCCTGTCTTCATAGGAGAGGTGCTCCAGCCCTCGGATCATCTTCGTGGCCCTCCTCTGGACTCGCTCCAAAAGGTCCATGGAATGGTTTGGGTTGGAAGGGACCTTAAGATCATCCAGTGCCAACCCCCCTGCCATGGGCAGGGACACCTCCCACTGGACCGGGTTGCTCAAAGTCCCATCCAGCCTGGCCTTGAACACTTCCAGTCAACTCTCTCCAGTTTGAGCACAGGAAGCCAGTGGCTGTTTGGGCTTCTTGAGTCTGCCGTGTGAGACAGAAAAACATCTCAAATCATCTGATTCCATTCACATGCAGAGTCTCCTGTACCTTAAGCCTTAAGCAGTAAGTTTTGTTAGGTTTAAGATTAGAAGATGAATGAATATATTGCAAATCCCCTCAGCTGGTATTTATAGCCAGCACTCTCTTCAAAATAATCTGAGGATATGTGAAATGTCTTGAAAAATTTCACATGTGTTTTGGTGGAAATGGTATTCTCTGCCAAAGGAAAGAGCAAGCAAATTAATATAGTGTGTCATACGATAGGATGAAGGGCTAGTAATACAGTAACGGGTTAGTGAATATTGCTGGAAACCGGACAGAAGGCAAAAAATTAGAACAATTGTCTTATTTTAGTAAGATTGTTATTTCCAGTTTAATTTAAGTGAAAGATCATTAATGTTTCTGTTTCATTGTAGAAGCTCTTCTGCGATAATTCTGTTTTCCCCATAAGCTCTGTGAAGCTGGAAGGTGCTACAATGGCAGGACCCTAGGAATGATGAGGCTTTGGGTCCATCAGCACAGCTCTTGGATAATTTCGTTGGTTTCAATTAAATACGAAATTGGCAGCAAGTTAGCAATCCAGTGTGCAGTTAGGAGCCTCATTCTTTGTTATATCTGAACTTACAAATATACTATTGCTCCTTGTTCCTGGGTTGAATTCATGTTTGAACATGGAAGAATTTTGCTTTGATATTTGAAACAAGCTGGTTTTGTCCCACAGAATGCGCGGATGAAACTTAGTTTCCTATAGATTGGTGCCCTTTGTCCTCTGTAATACCCCAGTGGGGCAGGAGTCTGGCAAAAGACTCTAGATAGTAGATTTACACGTGTGCTGATCAGCCAGCCAGTTGCTAACAGTATTCCTAGCAGCTGAGTTTTGCCTGTTTTTCTTTCAGCTGCAACACTAATTTTCATCTCCTTCCTCATCCAGCTGCCAATTCTTACTACAGCTATGGGAATACAGTCATCTTCAAGACTTAAGCGCCTGGAAATTAGCGATGGGGTTAAAAAAAAAAGTGACTGGTGCAGAAGGAATCACAGGCAGATGATCAGACAGTATAATCAAAACCATGTTATTTTCTTAGGAAACCTGCTAAAATTGAGTAATTGGAATATAAACCAGAAAACACCATGAGTTGGACCTCAGCAGTTTTCTGGCTCCTGTGCGCTATGTCAGAAACTTAAATTGCCATTTGGAAGTCCTGCTTCCATAGGGAAACATTTAGCTGGCTGACGGCCAGCATCCCAGCTCTGGGGCATCTTTTCCGGAGCCGCGTCTGCGAGAGCTGAGCAGGGCATGCACGATGCACAGCGTGCGCTGGGGCTCCTCGGCTCTCCAGTCCTCCGGCTGACCTCCAGGGCTGCGTGAATCATCACAGACCCAGCAGCAGAGGTGGGAATGCTGTAAAAAGCAATTTATTTCCTCTTCCTGTACACCAAGTACTGCCATATATACAGGCTCCTAAGTAAATTATGTCGGATGCGTAGCTATAAATTACAGCCACACACATACTAACAGATTTTTAAAAACAACAAAAAAACACCACATATTGTTCTCGTGTACTCTTTAGTTACTTTGTAGGACTCCCTCTGTTCGTGACTGTTTCTGTTATGTTATTGTTGGAAGAATAAACCTTCTCAAAGTAGATCATCATAAGGATGGAATGTGTCCAGTGACCACTTAAGTAGGAGAAAAATCTCTTTGCTGCCAGAACCAGTTTATTGCAGCTGTGATCAAGAAGCATCTTGTGTGCATTTATTTGTTTGTTCTCCAGTACTGTATTTAATATTGAGACACTTTGCTAATCTTTTTAATGTTACCTAATATTTTTCCAAACCAAAAGCAGATAAATAGAGAAGAAAAGGTCAGAGAGAGCCCCCTGTTTTTTCAGCACAGAGAGGACAGCCTTATATGTTGTCAGATGTCCAATGTAACTTGGTTACCTCAGTATGGACCTATTACTGGCAACCAGATGTATTTCTTGCTGCAAGGATTAACTTATATTGCTTGTGTCACTCGTATAATATGTGCTCTTTGATAGATATCACGGTAGTTTCCGGTGAAAAGGATGGACTTGTGCTTCAACCATATAACCAAAAGTTAAGATGTCCAGGCTTTTTCCCCTGTCAGTACCATGGATTTCAGCAAACTTGCCAGAGTACTTTGTGCCCTTCCGGCCCACCCCC
>VYZM01016283.1:952072-963312 GCA_013398915.1 Dromas ardeola | reverse complement strand
ATGATGCTTAACTTTTAAGACCAAATTGTAATGCTTTCTGAGGCTCGCTTTTTCTCTTTTCCTGGCTCGCATTTTGAGCTCTCCCAGTGCTGCTGGTATCAGCTGGAAGAAAAAGGGCAGAGAAAATTCCCGTTGGTAGATGCTGGGCTGCTTCCTCTGCTGGGGCGGTGGAGGGTTGTTCTCCTGTGTGCAGCCAGTCTCGAGCGCTGCCGTCTGAGGATTAATCCATGATCTCTTGGAAACCAAAACTTCAACTCATTCTTCAAATTAGTTGTTTGTACCACACCGCAGGAATTTCAGTGACTCATAAATCCTGTTATTTCAAAGTAAGGGAAGTACTTGAAAATATCACGTGGAGCTTGAATGTTCAAGCCTCTTTCGCAGACCAAGTTCTCCTGCTAATCAGGACGTGTTACACCTCTTTGCTTGGACGTTCACCTCATGTTTCTTGTTCTGAAACGAGGTACAGCAAAGTGAGATCTGTGAGTTTGCTGCCACCCTATATGTGTTTTTATATGCCAGACCACACTATCATGACTTTCTAGAGAGCAGCCATATCCCAAACAAAAAACCAGTTGCAAAAAGGAGAAGTTAAGGAAAATGAAAGGATCGTAGCTAAAAGGAAGATATTATTTAGCCGCCTTTGTACTTGCAACCAAGTTTGATATCAAATATACCCAAAGCAGAACAGGATGAAAAAAAAAAAAAAAGAAAAGAAAAAAAGAAATACAGTGCAAATGTTGAGAAAGATTGCTTTGATCTCCTGACAAATTGTTGTGTATTTTCTGCAGTTTAGTAAGCCCACTAGAGCAATACTACTTCTTCCTATTCTATCCTATCCTTCTCGCTACTTCTGCAGCCAAATACACAGCTTGCCCATTGGATACAAAACACCAAGTCTTAGTACCTCTGTAATAGTGATTTTTTTATTTTTCTTTGAGGGTGAGCAGATGACCTGAAGAAAATACACTTGTTCAAAAAATCCGATCAAACATGATTTTTTAAATGTATTGTCATCTAAACTAGGAGTATCTCCCTTAACCTTTCTATTTCTTAATGGCAAGGTGACCTAAGACTTCAAAATTCCTTTCTCCCACTTAGGTGCCTGTAGGTTAGAATGATATTTGAAAACATCTAGCCAATGTTCTTTTGGGTATGTACAGTAGATTATTCAGATTTTTCACAGCCTTACAATTCTATTATTTTTTTTTAAAGCAAAACACTTCCACTTAAGAAAGCACTTGTGCGCTTTTGAGCCTTGAAAGCTCTTAGTGCAGCTTAGCAGCAACAGCCTGCTGAGATACTCTGGGAAAGACGAAAGCTTTTAGCTCGTCACTTAAGTTCAAAAGGAAGCTGCTTTAAGCTCTTACGTAGCACAGCAGCAGCCCTCAGATACAGAAGCTCAAAAATCTTGCAGTAGCCTTGTGTATAAAGGCAATTCAACTTAGTAAAGATGGCTTTGGGATTGGCCAGAGGTAGCCTGTCCTTAGCTATGACTTAGAACACTCCTCTCTATTTTTGTTTGTTAAAGTAGTCATTTAAGAGGACGAACATTTGGAAAACAGCACAGGTGACTTCAAAACTATTACCACTTTAAATGTAAGACAGAACCATCCACAGTCCTCTAAAACGTGCCACTGGATCCTTAAAGTTATCAGCAGGACTTAATTCGGTACCTTTTCCCCCAAAATATACTCTAGCCATGTTAGAATGCTGCTTTAATACAAATAATAATAATAGATATAGGAACTTAAAAAACCCACCCCTGTAGCTTTCTGATACAACTGGGTTTGAGAACCACTGAGGCTTCACAAATGAAATACAGGAAAGGGTATAGGATGTAATAGGATGAGTTCAGGCAGATTACAGCATTCATCTGACAAACCACAAACACGTTTTTGTTTGCTTGTTGTTAAATACTAACCTTTTACGTAAGTGAGTTCAACAACTTCTGTAAAGATGGGGGATTTCTGAACTACAGCAGCATAACGGATTTTGGTATGTTCCTTGGTTCCCATGTCAAAATCTGAATAACTGGCATAACGAATCCCAAGCTAAGTGACCCCTGACAGATGTACTCACCTTAATTTGTACAGGTCTTAGTATTGCTCTGGAGACCCTACTTGGAAAAACACATTTCGTGAGAATTAAATGGAACTCTGGGCCAATGTATCAGCATTTTGTTTGCGAGTTACAGGAAGCCTGCACTGGGTCATTAACAACGATAACAAAAAACAGATGCCTTATTTCATCCACAAAACAATCACTAGAGAAATCTGTCTACGCAACCCAGTACTATAACATAACATACACAAGTTTCTGGTACACCTACACTGAGTAAGTAGACTGAGGAACCTGGATTTCTATTAAGCCTACAAAGTGCCTACCCATGGCCTGCCAGCCTCAACGTTGAGTTCATTCACATTCAGCCTCGAGAAGACAAGACTCCAGGGAGACCTTATAGCAGCTTTCCAGTATCTGAAGGGGGCCTACAAGAAAGCTGTAGCAGGACTTTTTACAAGGGCATGTAGTAATAGGACGAGGGGTAATGGCTTCAAACTGGAAGAAGGGAGATTTAGATTAGATATTAGGAGGAAATTCTTTACTGTGAGGGTGGTGAGACACTGGAACAGGTTGCCCAGAGCAGCTGTGGAGGCCCCATCCCTGGAAGTGTTCAAGGCCAGGCTGGATGGGGCTTTGAGCAGCCTGGTCTAGTGGGAGGTGTCCCTGCCCATGGCAGGGGGGTCGGAACTTCTTCAAGGTCCCTTCCAACCCAAACCATTCGATGATTCTATGACATCGTTTTAGCAAGCCGGTATGCTATGGACCTTTGGTAGGAAACACAGCTGTAGTGAAGTTTTAAGTAGGACTATGGGGTCCATAGTGAGAACCGAAATGTTATCTTCACGTGTTAAAGAAACAATCAATCAATTTGTGTATGTACACCCTGGGCTAAACTTCTGCTTTCCTCTTAAATAGGAGGTTTGGTGATTTTATACCATTAATAGGAGGGCCTGGTCAAGAACAAATGTTCTCTTCACCTGACTCTATTACCTCCTCTAGAAGATTTCTAACCCCTGCTTTATAGCATCTTGGCAAAATACATACCTTAATATCATTAATTCAGAAGAGGTACTGCTAATACACGCACCCATCAAGTTTTGCGAACAAGACAACAAAATTCTAACAATTCACATAAACGTAGTAAGTAGTTTTACAATTGCTTGCGAAGTGTCATCTAAGAGGTGTCAAAATAGCAAACCACAAGCTCCTTATTCATGATGAATGCTTTCAAGGCTGTCCTCCCCCAGCTGTTACATTAATGCATGCATTATGCCCTCAAGCAGAACAACAAAAGCTGACCTGCATCAATTGGGAGAGGTAACTGACTCCCCAGTGACCGAAGCACGTATCAAGGTGCCACACAGGAGCCCTCTGTCTCCAAACACAGTTGTCCAAGGCTGCACAAACCCTTTAAATACGAGGGAGAAGACAAGGTGGTCCAACAACAAGCAGTCTTGCACTGCATCCGTTTCTTTCTAGCCTTCTATTCACAGCAGGATGCTAATACCTCACTGAAGCACTCTCACCTTTGACAAAGCCTTTTTAATACAGTTTTTGCCCAGAATATAAGAGGGAACTTTAAATTTTATTTTCATTAGTTCATTTCTTGGACGTAAGAGGTCCATTCCAAAATAATGAAGAAATGATAAAATATAATGTTTGAATATTTATACCTTTGAGTTTATAACTGCAAAATACTTAGAGATGAAACGAAAATTAACTCAAAAGGAAGCATTTTATTTCATTACTCAGCCACAAAATTGTGTAGTTGAGGTATCACAGAAGTTACAAAAACATATTATTTCAGAATAAACTCAGAAGTCCTAAACATTTAAAAGTTCTAATGGTGGTGGCTTAAGAGGAATCTTTCCCATTGTAAACTTTTTTGCTTCAAATTGTTTCAACTCTTCAGCTGATAATTCGCTCTTTGGTGTAAATAGCTTTTCTGATGTAGTATTGTTTGTGACTGCAGAAGACGCTGATGTTATGTTATGTCCAGAGGCACTGGCAGTCTGTCCAAATAAAGTACTGCTTGAAGAGGAGGGAGAAGCTGCTGCTGCTGCGTTAAAAGCTCCAAAGGCCGTAAGCGGAGTGGTGCCTGAAGTGTTCACAGCAGAAGAATTGCCAAACCCTGAAAACCCAGAAGTTCCAAAACCACTAGTTGTTTCAGAAGTTTTAAATGAGAAGGAGGCTGCGGATGGAGCCGCCGGGCTGCCAAAACCAACAGAATGGGATACACTAGGAGAGGACGTCACACCAAATGCAGGAGGATTACAAGCAGCAGAAGAGCTCCCAAAAGCAGGGGTGTTCCCAGATGATGCACTGGCGAGACTGGAACTTGTTTTAAAGGAGAAACTGCTAGCACTGTTACTGCTGCTGTTCACAGGAAAGCCTGCAATTATAAAAATTTATAAAAAACGTTAGAATGTGCACAACTGTGATACTAAGCTACTGCTGTATTTCAATACTTCAGAAGAAGAAAAACCTCAAGAAAATGTCTAACTGTTAGTTCTTAATGCAGAAAACTTACTTGACAACCCAAAGCTTGATGTTTGCTGTCCTCCAAATCCAAAGGCAGGCGGTGGTTGAGTGACAGTGTTCTTTAATTCAGATAGCTTAAAAAATTCAAAATACATAAATGAAAACTAGATTCCAAAGCAGGGAAATGTCTTTCAACAAATACTTGAAGCAAAAATACAGCTGCCCAGTCCAATTTAATACAACATAGGCTAAGTTAGACCCTGATGACTTTCATTACAATTGCATGCTCTTGCAGCTATGAAAAAAATGCTTTAAGGCTCTACACTATTCTCTGTAAAACACTCCAGAAACACAAATATATTACAATTTACAGGTTGTTGTCTGTCAGTCAACCACCTGAACACCTCTTCCAGCTCTCGCTCTCATATCTTACCTATTTCAGTTAGTGCTTTAAGACCCTATATACGTCATTGCTTTGACTTAGTCTGTTCTTTCACCTTGGCACACCTAGTCTTCAACTATGCTAAAGCCCAAAACCCGCTTCTTTACCTTCAGCATTGAACATAGCATATTACTAAAACTTTAATGCGCTTCATGCAGACTCCACTTAAATCAACTTACTTTGTCTCCCTGATTATTTACTATTGACTTTAACTCAAGCATTCTTTTCTGACATATCTAGATTCACAAGTGTTTGTCACCTTCCCAGGAACAACTACTCTTTATATCTTCAAATTTTATACAGTTTCGCTGCCACCTATCAATTTCTCATTTGGTCATCACCAAAATGCTCTATTTATCCTAAGGTAGCCTGGAGGACAATTCTGCTCTGCTCTGCTGATTATACCTTGGAAGAGTCAACATCAGCACATGGAAGAAAATGTTGGGTGGACATTTGCCTCTTACTATACATGTACTCGACCGGATCCCAACCTTAAGCTATGGTTACTTTCATGTGGCTTGCAATGCTAGTATTCCAAACCTGGTATCCAGCTGCTGCCTCGCTAACATGGAACCATCCTGATTCGCTACTGTCCTTAGTTAACTAAAGGGTTTTATAATATCTGCCTGCAATTCCAGAGAAAGGTGGATTAAGACCCAAAACTGTGTTCACAGACTTTCACGTTCACCTGACTCAGGCAGTGCTACAATATTCAGTCACATTTCTACTGCCTATAAAAAACACCTAGACGGAGAGATGGGGCAGTTTTCAAACTGCAATCACTACTCTCATGTAATTCCTCCTTACACCCTTTCCACTCCCTCTAATGTTCCCAGGAGCATTCTAAGATTATTGTCAAGGTCTTTGTGCTGCCAGTCAGCCAAACACTTTCATGCCACATGTTTTTCAAGGCTGCAGTGCCAGAATATAACACATCATATTTGAGATTTTCAGAACAGTTCATAGATCTACCATAAAATTGCCAATAAATCTAGGAATCAAACATCTTCATTTCTCAGCTATTTAGGTGCAAACAAGGACGCCCTAAAAAGAATCACGTATATTTGGTTGTAAAATATAGTATCCTGTGATCTTCAAAGCAATACCTATCACCTATTTATATAAAGCTAATAGAAGTGTAGTTAAATATTTGATAACAGCAGAAGTTTCTATAGAACACTTGCAAGATCTTTTCGTTAAAAACAAGGTGGGACATTACAACTACAATGTCTTAGAAATCTTTGTAACAGAAATTAATGTTGACATTTGCAGGACAGTTTGGTAGGATGTGTCTAACAAAACATGAATCTACGAAAAACATTTGCCCAAGATTAATAAAAAAATGACATCAGGAACAAAAACATTTTACCTTTCATTAGCACTTACCAAAGCTGCTTTTGTTGATGCATTTAAAGTTTTCAACCGAAGCAGCTGCTTTTTCCATTGTTCCACTAACTGTTGGACAGAATTTATCTAAAAAGGGGGAAAATAAAAGCATGGTTTTATTATTGGTGAAGACTTAAATAATAAAGAAAACAGAGTGATCTGAAAAATAAACTGAAAGATTTCCAGAATTAGAAAAGAAACTTCATTAAGCCAAGACAAGATTTTTGCTTTCCTGAAAGTTCAAAGTGAGAAGCTGAAATTTTTGTTATTAACATAGAATTCCTTTCAATTCTTTTACTGTTCACCTTAAATGAACTTTTTTACTTCACGTAACAAGATTAAAAAAATGTCCTGGGGCTTTCTAAATCTAAGTTCTATCACTATCAGAATTAGGTGCTTGGGGAAAAAAAAACCCACCAAAACCCAACAAACCACACACAAAATATATGTTTTAAGTATAAGAGAACAAACTCTTCAGTCTTTGTTTTATTTCTGGCCTGTGTACTTACATGCTTACTCATTAAGCTGAAGCTCTAAGATTTGCCTTAGCTTCTCCCCCATTTTCAGAGAAAAAATGCCCACTTTCAAAACATTGTAATTCAGAACACTTTAATAGTATCATGCTAAAATATTTAGCTTTGCATAAATTGACCTCCTTAATTTAAATCAGCCCCTTTAATGTGATCCAACAGATTATCGCACAGAACTTGTACAGCAAGAAATAGTACCTGTGTCTATCGGATAACTGTGATTAAACAAGAAAGTCATTAAATAACTTACTTTTCAGGAATTTAAAATGTGTATTTCCTATATTTAAGTTTATCAACACACATTACTCGAAGACTGGCCTAATTGAATTTTCCTTAAAAACTAACATATAATGTCCCAAATGCCTGCAAGAGTGGCATGAGTAATCTTTTTGTAAGTGAATTCCTTAATTTTTCAAAAGGGTCTTGCATCACAAACATCAATAATTCTTTTGTGTCTAGTCACATGCTGGAAGATCATGTTGCTTGGTACCAGCTCTTATACAACAGACTGGAAAATTCAGATTTTGACCCAGTTTAAGAATAGAAACACATGCTTTGGAAGAGACATGTTGTACTTAAACATTTTGTGAGAGAACTGCATCATACAGTTATCATCTATACACAGAGACTTTCATGAACTTGCATTCAGTGGTTCAGTGAGGCCATAAATTGTTTTTTAATAGCCAGACATAGTGTATTGTTTAATCCTTTCCACTTATTTTTTTAGTTGAAGTTTCTTAAAAAAATTCTCTTCTGTCTCTGAAAACACAATTCTGATAATTCTAAACACGTGAAGCAAGAGTGGTGACAACAGCAATTCCTTCTGTAATACAGAACCAAAGGGAAGAGGAAGGAGTGCAACGTAGCTTGATTTAGTTTGCACTTGCGACTATCCAATAGCCTAATTCCTTTCCTGCCACAACATTGAACTGTGCTAGCTTCCTTGATATTCATAGTACTATGAGAGAGGAACAATGCATCTAATTTTTTTTTTATATATATATAAAAAAGTATACATATATATACACACACAACCATATATATTACTTCTTTTCTAGAAATGTATATACTCTTTTAGAAGTATCTGCTATTTTCAGCATTAAGTCCCTGCCATAAAGATATGTAAAAGAACAAGGTCAAATGAACTTCCCCAGCGTTCTACCTAAAGCACTATATATCCAGCTATAACAATCAAACTGACTAATAGCATATAAAGTATGAAACTTTTGAGATAGGATTCAAACAACTTCTACGAATAACACACACGAGCAGGGACAAGACTATGACAAGGAGTGTGTAGGTTTAGAAGGACCATACATTTAACTGAGACTAGTTAAAAGTCTATTGCTACCACTTTTTGCAGGAGCTGATGTGTCTAGACATTTAAGCCACCAGTTTTAGAAGCCCAGATCTGATAGTTTTAGCCTGTGATCTCAGACAGAAATAGGAAGTTGTGCTAGAGCATGCAGACTAGCAGCTATTTTTGCATTCTATTACATGCACAGTAATTTTAAAATATTTTGACATTCTGATAGTCTACCCTAGAGTTTGGTAATTAGACCAAGTCTAATGGTAAACAGACCAAGTCAAGAGTTGCCATCTGAAGAATAGTAACAAGTTCTATCCCAAAATGCGTCCACGTAAGTCAGCAATTTTTAAATACTTACGTAGTTCTGAATGTCATTATTTGCTCTGCAGTTATAATACTCCAGATGCAATTCTTCTGGTGAGAAATCTGCAAAGCCTGTAAGGAGAGGAATAATGAAAAACCTCCAAGAAAATACATTAGTACTTCCAATTGCCTTCTACAGTTATGAAGAAATGGGCCTTAGTACATTATCTGTAAGTCAGTTACAGTTGGAGACACAAAAATGATTCATTACAGAACTTCAAAGATGTGAATGTCCAAAACGAATCTGCCATAATCCAATATTCTTTTCTGTTGCAGCACAAGGCAAATCATTACCTTGCAAATGGTTCCACAGAGGTACAGCAGTGTAAGAACATCCCCAATATCAGCAACACTAAAAACATTACCTACCTGAGACATTTGGCTTTTCTTTCATCGGTGAATAAGATGAAAATATCCATTGTCCTGAAGTTTCCCAAATTTCCATGTCTTTCACTACACATTCGCTAGAAAACAAAACAAATAAAACCACCGGTCAAAGTGAAATTCTATGGTCAAAACAAAACCACCAGAAGCAATTACCTAGTTTGAATCTAAAGTTAGATTCAAATACCTGCGACCATGAAAATTAGTGAAGTGTGACACTAGTCCCAGTGAACAAGAAAAGCACTCAGTTCTCTGTGGAAAAAAACAAGCTTATTCGGCAAAATACGTAAGTGTCCCTTCAAAGCATTTTACTTTATCATCTAACTGCAAGTAAATCAAACCAGACCTTGGAAAAAAAAAAAATAAATCCCAAACCACACAAAGTATTTTTTAATCCTTGTATGGCATATGCTGTCACAGGATTTTCCCTGAAGCTGTCGATCACAACTCAATTTAAAGCCTTCTCAATATTAAATGATTTTACAATATAAATGAACATGCACAATATTAAACAGCAAAATTGAGGGGGGGGAAGGAAAAAAATAAAGAAAAAAAAAAGAGACATGTTCAGTATCAGTTTTTGGAAAAGAATCAAAAGCATAAAAATCCAGACATTGCAAAGGCAAAAAAATAGAAGCTACATCAACAAAAGTAAATCCAAATGTAAACAAACAGTGAAAGGGTAAAAACTGAAGTAGACAAGCAAATCACTACATAGTAACAAATAAACAAAGATTCTAACTATTTCAGACATTTGCTGATTTGCTGCACAATACACATTCATGTTTGAGAAGCTGAATAAATAATCTGTTAAGCATTGTCTTAACGTAATCTTAAAAAAAAAATTATTGGAAAGTTGCTCCAAAACCTTGCTTCTTCAGGAAATCACACTGCCTGTTACTTCTCATCGCCTACCCTGTAATTGCCTTGAACCTCCTAGTCACTCTCAACTGACACTAACATACACACATGTGAAACCAGGTTTCAATCATTTTGCTATTAGCAGAACAATTTTTTATCTTAAGTGTCGGGAAAACTAAGTCAAATAGTTCATCTAACTCAGAGTGTTTTAAAGGGTTGAAAATACTATCCAGGGGGCTCTGACCTGTTATTTTCAAGTACCAAAATCTTTGTTTCCTTCCTTATCCTTCTGCCCACAACTTAAATACCATACCATCTTACTAATATCACAGTTGTCTATCTGCCCAACCCAGGTTCAAAACAAGGATCGCTTTCTTCCCATACCAGCCTAACTCAAGAGAACCAAATGAAGTGGTGTTTTCTATGGTTATGACTGCATGTCCCAGCTTCCTCCTTATGATCGTGTCTTCTGCATTATCTCTTGTAAGGCAGTGAGCTTTTAAACCGCTCATCCTAAACGCTTTCAGTGAGACAGGACTATAACTTACAGAAGTCTCTCCTCTTCATCTTTATAGCCATCAGCAGTATTTTGACTGCTCATTAACGCAGAGAATCTGTTCTGCGAAAAGTCTGTATTTCTGCTGCCGCCGCCTGATGATCCAAAATCAGAGGAGCCAAAAAATCCTCTTCCGTGATCTCTGCTGCCACCCCATGCATTAGACTTGAAGGTAGATGGCTGGATAACATTAGTGTATCTCTGGTTAGCGGCACCCCACGAACTGCCGCCTCCTCCTCCTCTGCTAGTGCCTTCCAATAAAAGAAAACAACAAACAACAGAAATTTTAAGTCATTAAGATACTGAACACCACCACATCAACAAAAACCGTAAGTATAACTATTCTTAGGGTGGCAATGAGAAATTTGAAAAGAAAACGTAGGGTTTTTTTCCCCTAATGAGTTAACCTAGTTATTTAGTGAGCTTAACCCAGCGAGTTCCGGAAGCGGGAGATGAAGGTGAACTACTCCTCACATCACCACGCCAACACCAACCCCTCGGCAATACGGAAAAGAGACTGTTTTGAGTTTTACTTACGTGGTTTCATAAAAGCAATTACCCCAGCAGAAAAAATAATAAATAACGTTTAACTCACAGTACGCTTACATCAGGGGCTGTTAAGACGCCCCGGCGGCTGCCCGGGGGGGCTGCCCCCGGGGGAGGCCGCCGCTGCACCCCCAGCCCCCCGGCCTACAGGCCGCTGCGCAGGCCCCGCGCCTCCCGCCCCAGCCCTCAGCGCCTCCGCCCTCGGTGGTACCTTGGTAGTGGGATGCGGAGGGCCCGTAGCGCCCGCCGCCGCCGCGGGGATGCTCGTTCCAACACCTCTCGCCGAAGCGGCAGCGGCCCTGAAGGAAGAACTGACAG
>VYZM01016283.1:925411-945474 GCA_013398915.1 Dromas ardeola | reverse complement strand
TCCATTTTCAATATAATGTTAAATGTTTTTCCTGCACCTAAATATAGTGGAAAAATCTACTATGTTTAGCTTTCAAACTCGGCTAGCTATTGCAAGTAAAACAGTACTCCCATCAATTCAAAAAGGGGAAAACAAGCCCTGTTTTCTGTAATGGACTGGCACAGTAATTTGTTTTCCAAACTCTTCAATCAATGCAAAAAGCATGCAATTTTTAGATTTCTCTACAGCTTTTTCACCAATTAATAGTTTCACATAATTGCCTCCTCCAAATTAGAAAATACTAGATTCAGGATACACAGACTTCCAAACAGTGTTCACTGGATTCCAAAGAAAAAAGTACATGTAAAACCCCCTCCATTATTAATTTTTAGCTTTTACTATTCTGTCTTCAATAATATTTATGAATAGCAGAGTGAAACTGCAGTAACGAGAGGGTAGATTTAAAAGAAAACTCCTAATTTAGTTTCCATTACAATTGTACTAACTAATTACAATGTATTAGAAAATAAAATGTACAATCAAAGCTTGTATCATGCTGACATGTGGGAAACTTGGAAGATTTATAAGATTTTGTAGCGTTCCAAGTTTCCCAATGCAGCCTTAGTTAAGCCCATTTGAAGTAATGGGAAAGGTGCTATTTCAATTTATACACTAGGTGGCGGCCAGGAACTGTCTAATCTGCTGCTACATGCGACCTCAGTATTTTAGAAGTTGAGTAACATTACCCCGATGTCACAACTTCCCATTAAGTGACTTATCAATGTTAAGCACCGATTATGACCTTTTTTTTCCTCTGCTCACCTCCCTCTGCAGCAAGGATGAACTCAAAAGGATCTACTAGAAAATTTCTCCCTGAGTCTAGGGTTTGGGGTTTTTTTTTGTGTGTGTGTTTTTTTTTTTTTTCTTTTTTTTTTTTTTCCCCAGAACACAGGCTTTTTTAAAGCTCTGTATTTTTATGGATATAGCATACCTACATTCCCACTTTGGGTTTGCTTCTGATATATTGGATTTAGAAAAAAAAAAAATTTAAAGTGTTGCAATAACACATCGCGTAAGTCACCTACCAGGTTTCTTGGTAAGAGAAAAAACAACAACAACAGTCTTCATTTTTTTTACTAGGATGAGTAATAACGTCGAAAGAAAGTAGTATTTCTCTATTTAGTAAAGCAAACCAACAGAATAACAAACAGCAGATAACTTCTGTCATTTGACAGAAAAATCGGACAAATTCCTTTACAGGGACAGGTATGATTTCACTACCAAAACTGTTGTTTCAAAAGCATTTTTTCACCCCCTTTTTTTTCCCCCCTTACAAAAAACCTCATTAGGCCCAACATATGTTGTATACAAGTAATACCATTGTCAAAATGGAGCTATTGTGGCCATACATCACAGAAAATTTTAAGTCACAGTGAGTTCTGTGGATTTTCAGAAGCAAGCCAAGAGCAGAGTGGGACTCCCAAAATACATTTGCTTGTCCCTAGTAACTACAACTCCTCAGAGTTGCAGTGTACTTTATGCTCTAGTTAATGTAAACATTATTCATTTCAATCAGTGAAACCATTTTTAAAACACAACAGAAACAGATTGTTGGATTGTGGGGAGGATAAAATCCTAAATATGGGAAAATAAACTCATTAGGCTAACATGGCAACGTGCAGTTTCTTTTCAACAGTCATGCAAAAAACAGAAAAGTTTCCAGGTATCTTTGTTTGTGCTTTTTTTTTTTTTTTCGGTTTGTTTTAAAGATTTTTAGTGTCTTACCCACTTCTGAACCACCAGATGTATAAATTTTGCCCTCAGCAGCACAGGCTGCAAGGCTATCTCGAGGTGTTGGAGGTCCTAGCTTGGAATACCAGCTATCCTTCACCACATTGTAGCAGTCCATTCGCTTTATAGGGAAGAGCTGGGAACCACCCAAAATATAAACTACGTTGTCCCAGAAGACACAAGCTGCATCCCTGCGCTTTTCAAAGGGACATCGGATGTCTGTCCAGCTGTAATCCTGCATTACAAAGAACAAGTAATGTCTAATAGATTATAACACTTACCTGCACAGTGAGTGTTTTTCAAAAAGAGCTTTTCACAGAGATTTAGATATGGTCAGTTTTAAAGTTCCTTTTCAAAACAAAAATGAATACTGTTTATTGAAGAATATTCCTCAGGCGTACTCTTGAAAAATTCTCTTAGACACAGACATAGTTAGCTGCAATGAACCATGACATTATGGATTTCTATTTCCTCATCCCCTGCGTGCACCCAGTATAGCTTCCCTGAAAAACAGGTATTTTTTTCCCCAGCAGAATTGACCTCCTGCTGCTATCATGTGAGAAACAATGCATGTGATCAATAAAATAGGATTACACTTTCTTTTATAGGAATGGAAAAAGACATCTTACATATAGTAACAGATTTTTTCTAAAAAAAAAAAAAAATATAAAAAAAATAATACAGAATGTACCAAACAAAGGCGATGGAAAAAGGAGAAGATAATATCCAAATTGACAAGCAACTCAGTTAAAAAGCTCTGATACATACTTTATTACCATGACAACTAGAAGCTTATTTACAGAATTTACAAAACACAAATGATCTATAGCTATCCACAGTTGATAGCATGAGAAATAGGGTAATGCTCCATCACAAATACTGGCAGTCATGTTGCCTAGAAACTGATTTTGCATGCATTGGCAAAATCAGCGAGTATCAGGTATGGGCAGTAACACTACCCAAAGCCTTAA
Organism: Dromas ardeola; assembly: GCA_013398915.1. Taxonomy (NCBI): domain Eukaryota; kingdom Metazoa; phylum Chordata; class Aves; order Charadriiformes; family Dromadidae; genus Dromas; species Dromas ardeola. The sequence continues at coordinate 942,733 of VYZM01016283.1, read as the reverse complement.
GAACACCAAACTCAGCAACTGATGGCAGACCAGGATAGCATACAGCACAAGAAACACGTCTTGAGTAATAGCATCTCACATATTCCATGAGCATAGCTTGTATCCTATACTGAACAGGAAAGTATGGGACCTTAACAGTTATCTGTGCCACCTCAGGATGGTCTAGCTCAACCTGCTGAATGACCTTCATTGTAATGGTTCACACAAGACGTTACATCATTACATTTTCTTAGCAAGGACATACTTCAAACACCTTGGTCAATGAGGAAGAACAGCGACTCCTACATGGGGGTTCAAAGAAAGAGAGGCAGAGCATGTTATAGTCCAAAACATCTTACAATCTTTTCTTGTAGCATCCCCCATATCAAGAAGAGCTGGCAGGTGCATGTGGCCCTTTATGGTGAGAAACAGGTCCTCGGGCATCCTAGAAAGGAAAGCCATACTACAGCATGGCAAAATAAATAGCTGCATAAATCTTAAGAAAATGTCTTAGTGCATCGTGCAAGATCAACATATTTCCCAGCTCAAACTTCTGTCACTTTTACAAAAAATCCTGTTGTTTTCCTTTAATGTTATAAAGGGCTGTGATCTGACCCACTTTTATGGCTTCAGTTCATAGCTACTATTTCATCCACACCTTTATCAAATGAAAAGCCATAACCTGAGCATACTCAGCAGTATCTATCCTCCTCTTTCAGCAGGAGATAATTTAGATCATTCTCTTGTAATGCTCTTCAGTGTGTCTGCACCACGTAGAATTGATTTCAGTTCATGCATTTTACACAATTAAGAATTATGCATAAGTGTTGCTTTATGCCACAGTCAAGATTCACATAGCCCTGGGCAGTGGCACGCCTCATTTTTGAGGGGCTGAGAAAGGGAAAGAAAGACCAAGATAGGTACATGGTGACACTTCCCAGATGATCTTTGTTTTCAACAAATTGTGATGCAGGACACTAGAGGCAGAAGCTATACCTTTGTATTTAATATTTTTGAAAGGCTTTTTTCTCTTTCATGAACATATTTAATCGCTTATTAAAACTGTGTGAACTCCTAGCAGCCACAAGACCCTGTGACAAGAATGGCACATGTAATTATGGGCCATGCAAAAAAGTACCTCCTTTTGTTTAAGATTTTTTCCTCATTTTCAGTTGATACCTCCTCTTCCAAGTTTGACAGGGAAAACAGCAGACATACATATGGACAACCTCCCCACTAATAGCTCTATCTCTTCATAAAAGGTATCGGGGTTCCCTTAATCATCAATAAATAGTGTTGCCAGGCATATGTCACTTTTTACTTGCCATTGCTGGATTTTGCACTGTTAGAAAGTTAAAACTTCCAGCCATTTCTGGTCACTAGAGACACTGATTTCAAAAGAATAAGCATATTGCTGCCTCAAAATCCCATAAAGTCCTATATACATTTTTATGAAGAATTCATAAAACAAGAAGTATTTCATTTCCAAATTAGGAAAAGAAAAAAAAGAAGCAGCTTTAAAAAAATATTCTGTAGAAAATTCAACAAGAAAATGCTTCCCACCACCATTAATAGGACATCTAGGATTTCTAGTAGTATTCTGAAAACAAACATCTCTACTCAAAATAGTGCCAGATTGCTCCGCAAGTTTTACGCCCATCTGCATCTGTCCTGTTGCATCATTTTCCTTTCTTGATGAAGTACATGCATCAATAGAAGTATCAGTTACAGAGACAACAAATATAGACAAAGTAATACTGCTAACAGTCTCAACAAATAACACACAGTATCCAATCCATTCTTATTTAAAGAACCCTTTTTGACAACAAGGAAATGAAGATCAACATTAGAGACTAATTTTGTGTGCAAAGCAGTAAGTGAAAATTAAATTTTTTTTGCACTGGTTTTATAGTGTTAAAACTATTGAAATTTCTATCACTTACAACTGAGAAAGTATTTTCAGGAAAAATGTAACCTTTGTTTTGAACTGTTTCTTTAGCTGACATACAATAATCTAATTAAATTCAATAATTTAATTAAAATCACAAATGAAGGACTAGGTCACTACTCAATCAGTTCACAAAATTTCAGTTCTTTCCCAAGGTCCTAACCTTGCAAAAGTACATACAGAACCTTAATTCTTTGTTCTGTGACATTCAATGATCTTTTGATGACACTAAAGTGAGTTAAATATGACAGAGTCTTTGCAGCTCTCACTGGAGCCTTACATCCCATGCTTATTTTGCATGCACACAATGCTAAGTCAACAGGGGTTCTGGATCCTTGGTTTGTTGCATTTAAGAAGCTACTGTCACAGTTAAAAGATCAAACTCAGATACTCAAGCAAAACATCCAGAAAAGGACCTTTAAATAGCTTAGAGTTGGAAACGAAGCAAGTAAAAGCTATTCAACAGGACATGACAGGCTAGCTAAGAATACCCAAGAAAGCATGTAAGCACTAGGAAAACATTCAAGGAAGACATGCTTGTTAGAATCAAGATCTCCAATTACCCAGTTTTTTCCTCCTCCCACCCCACCCCTTTAATCCACATGCAAGGCCAAAAGACTTGATCAAGAAGCAGTTCTGCAAAATTTCTTCCAAACTCATTTCTTTTTTGGTGTTATGCCTGGACAAATAGTCTATGAAAAAATAAGCTATTTTATCCTATGCTTTATGTAGGCTTATATAGATATGACTTTTTGTCCACAAAACAGATTTCTTTGTAACATTATAGTTTAGGTCTGGCTGAAGATCACCTAACTGTATACATAATTTTCCTTTAATTATAAGTCTTTGCCTGTCACTTCCACTCAGCATGCACTGAGATTATTATTTTTCAAAGAAGATTAATTTTTCAGAAAAATACATGGTGACAGCTAGTGGGGTTTATATTAGTCTATAAAGAGTGATGAAGCAACAACCCCCATCTTTTGAGTTCTGACCACCATTGTCATTAGGCACTTTCGAAATTTAACCTATCAGTTATGTTGGTAAAGAGACCACATGCGCACTATGCTGATACCACCACTGCCAATTAATGACTGGGACAATAAGTCTCAAATCTAGTTTCCATCCTGCCTAAAATTAGCGTTGTTCCAACATAAGTTACTGGAGATTAAGAGAAAGAAACTTTGATCTGATTTCCTTCTAATAAAAGAAAGGTCAGAGCATACTGGGTGAAATACAACTTGTTAAAATGCCAAAACCAAGTAACTGTTTGAAATGGATGAATGCCTTGATCAAAGGCTTCCCCAACTCAGACCTTGGAAAGGAAATAATTAATTTGCTCTGTTCCCCTCACCGCCAGTTGGAGTACTGCTTATATTACTTGAGTACGTGTATGAAGGAAAAAGGTGGTCATTATTTAGGAATTTGGAATTCCATTAAAAATACATATTAAATGTCTCTCAAACAAAGTCAGTGAAGCTGGTAGGTTTTTTTCCCCAGACTTGACTGGTGCTCAAAGAAGGTGGCTTCAATTTTATCTTACATAAGGGATGTGAACAATGAGTTCAAAACACATCCCAAGGGCTCATTCATTCTGAATTAGATTTGATAGGGCTCACATTGTGTGTTATCTGTATGAACTTCATAGTCAAAACTGTTTGAAATTATAACAAGCATTTCATATGCTGAGTTAGAACAACCAGAATTTCTGCAACAAAATATTACATGTATGTGATCTCATAACTTAAGAGAGCCCTGATGTTTATGTAGCAACTTTTTTCTATATTACTGCATGTGCTTGCCTGGTAAAACAGAGTATGGATAATCCTTCCGCATGCAGCCGATGTTTCTAGACCATCTAGCCTGCATAGCTGAAATATACACCATTCCTGTGGCTTGATTTTATTAAGGAAACATGGAAACAAGTTTCAGACAAAGCTTGTTTGCTCCAAATTGGTCATCTCTAAGTTTTGTGTTGTAGAAACTCACTCTTTGCCATTTACATAATACTTGGCTGCCAGCATTTATATACTCTTATATACTCTTAAGAACAAACAAAATTGTGAACCATTAAGATTTGGAAATGGTCACATATTTATAATAAGTGCACTGAAAAAAACACCTTGCAGTCTAAAACTGGGTTCTATGCTAACATACAAGCCAATAATTTAACTTGTGCTAAAAAGAAGTTGCTTTGAGTTATTCTCTGAACGCAGAAATGCATGCGCATGCATACAGGCTTTCATATATTCCTAACTAATTGCTAGATGTTTCGGTGACTTTCTATTTATTTGCAGCTGTGAGATGCACATACGAATCAATTCTCAACTCAGATGGATTTACCAGAACTCCATATCTAATACTGCCAATAAACAAACACATAATCATTCTATTCAAAATTAAATACTACATCTAGGTACACAGATTTGAAAATACCTAATTAACCGTACTCTTCCAACTGTATACCCAGGAGGCAAGGAATACATTCTTCCTAATACCATTTTCTAGATCATTATGTCTTAGTTAATATCATCAGCAAATAAAATGCGTAAGATTACAAACAGTGAATCTTAATGCATTCTGAGGCAACGATTACCTTTGGATTAAAATATCTGCAGGACTGGGGCTGTGAGCCTCCAAACAAAGCAATGCGATAATCATGTTTTTTTCTTCTTGGCCGGGTACCTTCCACTAACTCTTCTCTGTCTTCTGGGGAAAGTAGATGGTATCGCATCCCACCTGGAAGGAAGACAACAACTCTTGCAGAACCAGTGTAGCTCATACATGGAAAGAGATGTTTCGGAGGCAGGGATCGGGGAAAGGGGGGACAGAAAAGGGTGAAACCAAGTTTCTACATTACACCTATACAGCTTTGACTTAAAAGGGAAGAAGGCACAGCAGCACATGAGGATGGGAACATACATCCAGATTTACACCCTATTTCAAATTGCCTGCTGTATGTGAAAACAGGACATGAATATGGACTTGTGTTATATACCAATTTATCGATTAGCTCATTCAGCCAATATTAACAAGCAACGAAATTTGTTGCACTGAAACGGGCAAAGTGAAGCAAACCCAAAGAAAAGGAACGGCAGAACTGGGATCCTAAAGGGGACAATACTAACATTAAAAGAAGAGACTTGAATGCAATGAGGAATCAACCATGCCTGCGTCCTCACCCCCCCAATTTCTGATTAATAAGGAAGGCATCTCTAGTACCTCATGAAAACCCCTCACTTTTGTTCTTAGCTTGACAATGCAAAAATATTAGTTACAACTGGTGTAAGAAAATAAGCATTCTCCTAAGAAACATTTGAAAGAATGCAAAAATATTAGTGACATTACAAGCCACTAAAAACAGCCACACACAAATTCTTGTTTCTTAAACAATGCACCCAACACCATGTCACACTAGAAGTACGACTGAGATGTTGATGGTCAGCAAATACTTACCAACATATAAGTTAATTTGACTCTTGCTCATTGACTGAAGGAAAATAGTTGCATACCATTTTTTAGGTCTACACTAAAATGAAGCCAACTGCTACCGAAATTAAAATATTTCCTTCCAGAATATTTATCAACATCTAGGCATTTATTTCTTACACGATAAAATTTCACAAATGTTGTCTAAAAACAACAGCGAAGCTTGCTCCCTATCTTATCTGTGCCTTGAGAATGCAACTTCTCTGTAGGCTCAATGGTCAGTATATCTCAGAGATGAAAATAGCACAACATATGGTTAACATTCCAATTTGCTTAGGGAAGCTTCTTAATATTCAAAATGTTTACTTATAATATTTCTTTTATTAATCACATATGAACATGAACAATACTGAAGTTACTAGCCTGTCCCATAGGCACACTAGCACTTCCAATTACCCTAACGACTCATTCCAATTACCCTAACGACTCATTGACAAAATCTCCATTCCATTACTCATCACAGAGTTCATGTCATTTGCTAGGAGAAAAGAAATGAAAGTCACACTCTGTTACACAAAATGGGTTTTATTTACATGATAATCTGCTAATCCAACTTCAACTAAACACAGCATCCTAGAGGGAACACAGTCAGATGAATTTAATGTGAAAATGTTGTCAGAGCATTTTAAAGCAAACAATTTTCAAAAATTCCACAGCATTTTTTTAATTATACAGAACATTAAAGATTTTTGCTAGAGGTCAACTTACTGATCACCATTTTAAGGCATTCTGGGTTATCCTGAATAAGTGGTTCAGCCTGAACTGTTTTACTTAAGAAGTTCTTTGATATAAGAGGAAATCGGACTTTAGCAAGAATGTCAACCATGTACGGCTGGCGATTTGGCTCATCATACTTCAGCCATCTGACTGCTGCATCATAAACCTTAAACAAGAGACAAGAAAAGAAAAGGATGAGGTACATCACCACACAGTAAGACAAATAACGAAACTTTAATGCTCCAAATTGATTCTTCTGCCTGTTGGAGATTAACTTATACTAACAGTTTAGTATGTGGGGATCCATCACCATCTTCCAAAAAAACCAAAAAAATCCCCAAAAACCCACCCCACAACAAAACAACCAACCAACCACCAAAAAAGACAATGCTCAGACATGAAGTAAAACAAATGCACAACCATGGCATAAAACCCATCTACAGACTTTAAAAACCCACAACACTACTACTGCTATCTAGCCTTTTTTTTTTTTTCCTTTTTCTCCAAATAGGAAGCATGAATCTGCAATTTGCATTAATGTGGGTAACCCCCGTACCAGGTTAAGACTAATATGGTTCGAGTTCCATGTCATAAACACAGGTAATACTTCACCAGAAATGTTGAAATAGCTTCTACTTGATATAGTCTCCTGACCTGAGAAACTGCTTCTGTTACCAAATCATAGTGTTGAGGATCCAAATATATTGCTATTGTGTCTTAGGGGACCATTTAAATTGAAGGTTTTAGCTGCAGACTGCTGCAAATTTAGCATTCAGAAAGCCTCCTCTCTATCTCCCCTTTACAGCAAAAGATAATGGGTTTTCTTAGGGAGCAGGGAACAGGGAAGGTAATGAAGACATCTGCTCTATTTATGATTGTCTTCTGCGTCAGGAATGAATGAAATGAAAATCCAATATTAACTATGTACTAAGATACTTCAATGCTGCTCTCAGACATAGCAAGCTTATCTACTCTGCTGACACTTCAGAGTCAGCACTAACGTCCTTACATGTGATAACACAGTCAATACCTACTTCTGTGGCTGCAGCTGATCATAGTGATCAGCAGTGAGTGACTGAGATATAATGTCGAAAGGTATTTAATGGCAGAATTGGAGTTATTCAGAAGGACTGCTAAACCACCTCAGCTATAATCCTGCAAAATGACTAGGGAGCAAGGGAGAGTAAAGAAATAAAAAAAATAAATAATATTTAATGCTCAATTCTATCATCTAAGGAAATTCAACAGAATGACTGGGACAATAACATTGTATCCCTTCATCAACAGAAACATTACTTGCATACAGGAAAAACAGGACAGCTAGTAATTAACGTTACCTTCCTTTTTTGCTAAACAAATATGCTTTACTTCAATAAAGAGTATAATGTCAACTCGCTAGCAGTACTCCTGAGAAATAAGATTCCTTTAGTATCACTGGCAAACTCCTGCAGTTTCATACTGCACACTGCCACTTTCCTAAAGGAATTTTAATTATGCCATGCTGCCTACACAAGATTTCTAGCACTGTTGCCAAGTTAAAGCACGCCATCCTACCTTACCAACAGAACTTCAAGAATGTAAATTCCCAAGCATCATTTTGGCTGCAAGCTAAACACCACTTCCAGCTTTGAGACTGCTACCCTGTGACCTGAACTCTTCCCAGCACATGGCAAGAATGTTGAACTGTGACATATTTATAAACTCATATTTATACTTACAACCAGCCAACTATCATATTCTAGTCACCTGATATTATCTCCCACTCTTAGTAATTCTTATTTTCATTGAAGCTTTTTACTACAAGAGATACATTGAAGAAAATGCATTAACTCTATGAAAGCTAAACTTCAGAATCAGGAAAGTATTTCTAAGCGGATACACATACCATCTTGACTATGAGATGTCTGTGTTGCACTTCAAAGGTATGAGTCAACTTATGAGGATGTATCCACACAAACTTAAATTACCTAGTTCAAGCACCAGAACAGCATAGCTAGAAAGGCAAGATTTCAGTATGGTTTCAATGGATTCGACCCAGCAGCTACAACCATCCTGCAGTCACCTCTCTGGACTGCAGTGCAGACACAGTTACGCTCTTCCTATTTTCCTGCAGTAGGAAGAACAAGCTGGCAAACACGCATTCAGGGCTAAGCTATAAGCTGAATCAAGCTTTCCGAACGAGACAGCTGTGAATGTAATTTCTACCACAGGTTACAACTTTTGAGTAAGACTCCAGGCTCCTTTCAGCCACCTAAACTTTTTTGTGTCCACTCCCTAAATAAGGGCCTTCCATCAACTCATCACCATCAATGGATCTAGCTTTCAGTGTTTTGTTCATCTTGCTTCCAAGTCGCTCAGTTCCCCAAGCTTAACTTATGTATGCATACATTTCCATCAGAAGCAACTCCTCTCTGAAATGGGCTGAGACCATAACTCAGGTAGAGACATGCAGCCATTAAGGTACAGTTTGCTTACCACTTTGAAGTAGTGCACATGAACCCCAATCTAGGAGCAACTGCTATAATACATCAAATGTAATTCAGCTCACGTACTACGGAATCAGAAGCCCTAAAGTTATCTTGATGAAGGAAAATGTTTTGCTTACTCCCTTTATGACTTCTTTCTTCCTAGTTTGCTGCAACAACACATAATAATAACCACACTAGAAATATGGATATTCATTAATATTTGGTTTTGACCAAGCTAGGATGCATCTTTTATTCTACAATTTAGCAAGAATTACGTGCATCATATCCTGTAGGAACATCAGAAGTGAGATACTTTAAACCAGTTCTCGACTAAAAAAAAGATAGCGAAGTTCAATGCTCTTAGCTGGTATGAAACAGTAAACTCACCTGGTCTTCTGCCCTCACAGTCAACGTATCTTGGTTCAACAGATGTGTCACACGCTTAACATCAAGCTGAAGAAACTCATCTGTCTTGTAAACTTCAGTGAAATGCTGATGGATAAAGTCATCTGCAGTGGCTTTCAGTTCTGGACAGTCTAGGCATTCTGCTAAAACACTTATACCTATGAAGAAAAAATTAAGAAAAAGCCCTTCCAAACTTGAACTGCAATTACCTTTAACATATTAAAACAGAATAAAATTACTGTAATTCCAGTGCTACGTGCAATCCCAATTTAATATTTATTACCATGCTTTCTTTTTCTCTAAAACACACTCTATTATAACTCATCTGCAACTCAGGACGAATTAAGATACGCACAAGCTGCTGATCCCTATCACTACTGAACTATTTGGAGAGTCAGACCTGCAAGCACTTGCTGTATTAACTATCTCTTCAGCACTATTTCCTCACTGTTTCTTTCCCATTACAAGGCAGACAAGAAACAGTACCTTAACCAGGTCTGAGCTGTATCACAGTAACAAAGTCTAACAAGAACAGCTTGAGAAACTGGATCCAGGTTTTAGAACCTTCCCTGACCTGCTTACGCAGCAGCAGTCACCAACCAAGAAATATTTCCTTCAAGAGTCATGGTGAACTGGGACTTCTGTATACAGGTAGCACAGTCAGCTGCAGACCAACACAAAAAAAGTCAAGTTGATGCTGCTCCAAGGGCAGGCTGGCATAAAGGTATAAATAGCAACTGCTACTGAGAAGCACTGCTTTCAACCTTCCCATTAGAAACCAGGTAAGCACAAAGCTTTTCAGCAGCAAGTGTTGCTCATCGTGTTAAGTCTTCCTCCTCCTTCTATGGAGGAGATGGCAAGTGGGGTAGAAGCAACTCACCAACCCGTGGGCTACAACTAGCCTGAGCTGCTCTAAGTAGTAAAATGCAAACTGGAAAGATAAAATCCGAGTGTATAAATCTATCAAGAGATTCAAAATAAGGCATCTTTTCTTTCAAATATACTTTTTTTTTTTAATGAACTGTCGACTTGTGTATGAGTCTGCACACAGAACACATTTCAACTTGTAAACAATGCCTTGAGGAAAAGTTGATTTAATCTTTATCGCCCTTTTTGCTATAAATTAGCAATAAAGTATGCAAGACCATAATTAATTTTCCAGTTAACAAAAACCACAGAGGGAATATGCCTCAAAGCAAGCATAAGTGGCATTTTCCTTAGAAAGTAGTGTCTTTCTTCCAGCAGTCGTTTCAGAGCCACAGCTGTACTGCACCAAAGCGTCAGTTCAATCATTGTAATTCAGATACTCTGCAAAACATTTCTATTGATATTATAAACATTTAACGCAATTGAGATGTTACTGGGAGAATTACATGGCAAACATCAATAAGAAATCCTATAAACAAGTTTATCTTTAATATTTTATTAAATAAAGTGCACCAAATCTTAAGCATGAAAAAGCATTTAGTTCTACTAGTTGTTTACCTTTTCTGTAACACAGAGTTCACATTAGGGCTACAGAACATATTAAATATCAAACCTGCACAAGTGACATCCATGGCTTTCAGTCAACTTGAAGAGTGATTAGAAAGAAATGTAAGCTAAACTTATCCTGTTCGTACTTTTAGAAGATATGCTAGTTTTGTAGAAATTACAACTCTGTCAAATTGTGTCTCCAAGCACAGTAACAACAACTGAAAGCTCCACCTTACTAAACAGCTGAGGTTCTCTGACAAACAAGAAGCTCCAGGGTGCTGCCAAGCTGGGATGAGACCTAGCACAGTCAGTGGACTCCAATACTGGCAAGACAACTGCCAGATTGTTTTGTCTATTCCAAGGGATGACAGTTCAGATTCAGGGTAAAATTATTTTTGCATGCTTGGATTTAGCCAAGTGTTACTGTGTTTTAGAAACACCATCTATTTTTCAGGAACAGCAAAGTTAAAAAATAAACAGTAAATTTAAGTCTGCATTTCTCTTACCAAGACAATTGGAAGCATCGACTTGCTCTTTTAAAAAATCCACACACATTTTTTTCACAGGCTCAATCTGATACTGGTTTGCTGCATCTAGTAAAGACTGGACATTATTGCTGTTAACTGAGATTCTGGAAAACAGAAGATGTAAAATTAGCATCACTAAAACTACTTACTTTTTTGTAGTAAAAAAAAGCAACTTACACCAATTCACAAAAATGGCAAAATTATTCCCTGCTATTTGCCCAAGAATCTTTCACACACAGTCTGAAGACACAACCTCCCTTCATGATTGTTCCAAATTGTTTTCATTTGCTCTACTTTACCGAGGAAGGGCAAAGAGTAACTGTCCTGGATTCTGAAGAACAAGCCTTTGACACAGGCCCTCTGCAGTACCATGCTATTGCTTTGGCTTGTGTGATTAGCCACTTTCACAAAACAGAAAATGAACAGAACCCTTGTTCTGACAGTCTCCTACTCCCAAACAGGCACCAGCAAAATCTGTCTAAACTCATTGTCAAGACTGCTCTGGCTGATTTGCCCAGGGTGCACAAGCAGAACAACCAGTTTGGCAGTGCTTCAAGAGAAAGTACAGAGCCCACAGACAAGGGCTGGGGCATCAGGGGAGGCGACCATCTGGCTGGGGTGCTGACACTGACTGTCTCTCCCCACTGATGGAGTATACAACAGGATTCCTCTCTTAGAAAGGAGAAAGCCTTCCTAAAGAGAGTTAATCCCGTTAGTACAAAGATGAAAGGCCTGCCATCCATCAGCCATGAGAGCTGATTAAGAAGTAGTTTACAATCCTAGTCATCTGCACAAGCTCTGTTTAAAACAAAAACAAAACAAAACAAAAAAACCATGGATAACCTGAGATAAGAGGGAAATGCTGTTCACAGAATAGTTACCACCCTGCCTGTCCTGAGATGAAGATACAACTCCTGGAAATGGTTCTGTGCAATAGCTACCATGACCATAAAGAGAAAGCCTGCTGATATCTATAAGGGCCTGAATTTCAGAACAATGGGAAATATCATTTGACTCCAACAGTGAAGTCAAGAACTTGAAGTGCTTTGAATTGCTTTCTGGAGACAACTACTACTCTCTTTAGTCTCTCAGGCTTTCTACTGTTTAAATAAAAAGGAAAAGGGAAGAAGGATAGAAGGTCTAATCACATCAGGCTTTAAACAAAGTAAAGAATCGTAATGGTAACAAAACTGATGAATCATAAAAGCATTATTTAAAGATTTTATCATTTACAATTGGCAGACTTCCTAGAAAAAGTGTCAGCTTTAAATAACAAAACTACCTTGCAGTATAAGCAAACTCCACAAGCTGTTCAATAATGTCAGGTTCTGCATCTTTTAGCTCCACTTCAAAGGACTTTGATTCAAGCATATTTGCTGCAAATAGATTAAGAGACAAACTACATCAATAAGCCACTTTAGTTATTGTACGTTTTGCAAACAGTAGAAAATAAAGTGATTATACAAAGTGGAGAACCTGCTAAAAACTGCACACAGTTGATAGCTGTTCTCCCAGGATTACTAACGCAAATCAGGAAAGAAAGGAGGCAGTGGGACAAACAAGGTAACTGGTCTGTGTGCATGCTTGTATTATGTAAATTATGATAAACTGCATTAAATAGAAAAGGTCATACATGCTGTTGACTGCAGTGCAGACTGCCAAGCTAGCATTACCAAAAACAGGAAGCACACGCTGCACTGTCAAAAGCTATTTTCACATTCAAGTCGATAACAATAGAGACAGCCCCGAGCTCCCACATCCAGACACAGCACTGTAAGTTTGCCCACAGACAGTTACAAGCTGACCACTGGAAGGCACGGTTATTTTATTTCTACTCAACTTTAATGTGCATTTTATAGCACAGTAATTTTACAATTCCTGGGCAAGGCACACAAAGTAAGATAGATACTACGTAATTGAATTTGCAAAGATAGCATAAGTGCAACAATATTTACACTTCTGAAAGCCTGTTTTATATGTGGAAATGCCTAATGGTGGGAAGCAATGCGGCAGACAAATTCTGTCATGGGAGTAAAAACTCCCAATTTTCAGGTTAAGGGAGGGCCCCAATTAATAAGAGAGCTTACGTATGAAGTAACACTTGATAAAAATAAAGTTAAAGGGAAAACGAGAGGAAGGGTGAACAGAAATGAGTGTAAGGAGGACACAAAAGGAGGAGATCTTCACATACGTATCCCCGAAATTAATCACTTTCATAAACCGCTTGTCAGCCACAAGCCTAACAGGATATCATCATGAAAGCTTATAATCAATCAATTTTGAAGAGACTTACTAGTAAACATCAAGTTAAAAAAGTGACTGGCTGAAGCAAGAACAACACGGTGAGCTGGGATCTTTCTTTCTTGAACCAGAAGAATGACATCACATAGAGTTTTCTAAATCAGAGAAAAACCAGAAAAACAAAAAAAATTGCAAAGATCAACATTTTCAAAAATCTTTCAACAATATTTCTTTAAAAACAGCTTATGGAAATTCACTGTTTTTCTTAATCCACACAACTAGAGCGTATTATGTGATAAAAAAATTTTCAGAAAGTCAAAGTTATGTTTGGTAACTTGGAGAACTAACAAAGTTCAGCTTACCCATGAACTTGTACCTTAAGGATGGTCACAAATAACATATGAACTCTGATTAAGTTTTTCCTGTGGCATTTAAATCAGCCTCCAATAATGTAGGCTCTGCAGCACCTAGCAGGAACTGCATTTACATCCGTCAGTGGCTCTCTTCTCCACTCAGCTGTTGACTTTCAAAAAAAACTTCTAGGAACCTCATATCTGAAGACTGACATCATATTGCCCAACTGGAGTGAAAGTGATGAACAAGTTCAAAGCATTCAATGGAACATTTTTTTAGAAAATGTATCCCCAAAACATCACTTATATGGAAGTGTTTGACTGATCACACCTGATGAGCAACTAAGTAACTTCCAGACAAAAAAAAAAAAAAAAATTATTTCTTATTTGTTTGCTGTTTGTATATAAGCAGTCAGTTTCTCCCCTACATGTGAACTGTCATGCACTGGAAGGAGAAAGGAAAGTAACAGTACTTATAAAAGTTGTTCAGGAGACATGAGAGGAGAGTAAGGGATTGGGGTAAAAAAATACATAGTTTGCATAGATTATCAAATGGTACCCTTTCTAAGAACATATTGACTGAAATAAATGTGCTCCATACTACAGTTATTTATAACATCTTCTTTACTAAGAAAAACTGGGCTGCACTGCTTTCTAAAATCAGGAATTCATTTTCAGCTACTACAGTAGGCCATAGAACTACTTTCAGAAACACCTACCTACACCCAACCCAATATTAACCCCAGAAAAGAGCACTTCTACTGTGGGAAATACATGTTTTAAATGTATTTAAAAAAACCCCATGCATTTAAATGTATTTTAAAAGAATGTTTTAATTAAAAGTTAGATAGGCATAGTTAGAAAGTTAGAAAAGGCATACAGCTTCCCTTATACATCTGTAGCTTTAAACCATTTAGGATTGAAACAATGTAAGAAGAGACGTTTCGAGACAAGTTTCAGGGGAAGTCCTTTAAAGCTGAAATCCCTAGCACATCTGGTTCAAAACAAGTGTCGGAAACCAGCAGTAAAAGATACCATAAAATCCTGTGGCCAAGCTTTGCTAAGACTTGCAACTGTTGCTTGAACTCCATGCTGCATTTCTAAGATACATTTAGTGCCTCAGCTCAGCATTTGAAGCACCCCAGATATTCTAAGGCCTCTCTGGGTACAGGAAGAAATATTTGTCAACCAAAACAGGCCACCATTTTCATTTCTTTCATAGGGATGTTTCTGGGTGTGACTGCTCCATTTCAACTAATGCTCTTCCAAGGATTTCTGTGCATCTTTCCAAAAGGACCCACTGGTGTCATTGAGTCACCTCAATGAGGCAACAGATGACTGGTGTTACATCACCCAAAGGACACACCCGAGCGTGAGCTTGCATTAGGGCACTTCATCTTCCAAATAACAGGTTCAGCAACACCTTGCAACCTCAATTACTTCACTCTTGGCTGATCGCCACTCAGCTGCAAAGTTGCAACAAAGAATTTATGCACATGCTGCCAAATCGCTCTATAAAACCCACACAGACGTGGGCCACCTCACGTTGGAGATGAGCAAGAAGCAGTGAACATACTTGTCCCCAACATCTTACCAGTACCAAGTGTAGGCACGTCCACAGTTTTCACTCTAAACTCCCATATTCATGGGGGCTGCCTCTGGATCCCAGCTCGCACAAAAAGCAGCCTCTTTAAAATTAGCTGTACTTTCCAATCGGCCCATTTTCCTACAGCATTAAACTCATGCAGATAAATAGCTACTGCTCCACATGCATGCGGCTATTTCCATCACAGGAAATTTTTAACTCATATCATATTTAGGTTTTATAACCACAGCATAGTTCTTGACTTAGCAAAACACAAGAATAAAGAGCTGCCTATAAATCCTTTTAAATTTTAGCACAACTAGTCAGCTGAACGTGTACATTTTCCTTTGGCTCCTGATTTCCTTATTTTATACTATATAATCACGACTCCCCCTGCCCCACCCCCAGTAATAGTTAACATCCTCTTACAAACAACTCCTAAAGGAAGTATGAGTGTCATGAACTATGCAAGAATTTCTGGAGTGGTCTGCATGGGGTGGGATATGCAAAGCCACCAACTGAGCTCAGATTAGAAGTTTCCAGGAAACTCTGATAGCAGTCAAAATTCAGAGTTGTACCTCTCTGAGCACAACAGATTTTGAAATTTGAATCAAAGTACACACAGATTTCACAGCACTTCATCCTGATCCTCTCCCTCCCTGTTTGGAGTAACTCATAACTAGGTGAGAGCTGTCACTCTACTATACCGAAAGATGAGGTACCAACACAGAACAACAACGTGATGCCACAGACTGGAGTAGCGACACGGTAAAGCTCTGCGATTTCCCTGTGCTCGGGGCTGCACACACGTCTAAGGGAGGGCAGTATTTCCTCTACCTACTTACAAAGCACAACAGCATTTGGCATCCCCTCGTCAACCATGACAGGGTAGGAGCTAAACAGCGATGAACTCAGCTACACCTGGGAATGCGTTTAGCCAAGTAGAACAGAAACAAAGCCTACATCGAAAAAGTAGATCATAGGCTGTAAATCTCAGCTACCTGAAATCACTGAAACCAATTTGGTTTTTCATACCCAGGAGCTTAGTTGCATGAAACGATTTATGCAGACAACACAACTGAGTGCGGATTAGTGAGAGAAGAACAGGGCTGAAGTGCTGGAGAGAAGCAGAACCAACACTCTGGTATCACTTGCGAGGCAAGGACCCAGACCACTGATGAACAAACACAGCATTAAAAGCTGGACTGAGCCTTTGGCAAGACTAACACTGGGAGACAAGCAATGGAACCCTAAAGATACAACACATGACAGTGCCAACTACGAAGCCCCCAAGTGTTCCTGAGCAGCTGGCTTCAGAGGCTGCTTTAATTCTGGCTCCACATCACTGTTTTTAAATGAACCAGAGTGCCACAACCAAGCCAGCTCCTCCCGCAAAGAGAAAGGTTTCTTCATATGCAAGGAGTTACATAGATTGTTTTTCTGCTCTTGTACCAGCAGTTTAAGCTTTTTAAGGGAAAAAAAAGTAATAATCAGCATTTCTTTCAGTTTGGACAGCTCAACTGAAATACACTTGTATGATTATAATTTTGGTTACCACTCTTGTTCTATTGATAAACAGAAGAGTCACCTTTAATAATCATTAGCCTATTGACCTAGGAAGCTGATCAGCACCAAAAGCCCAAATTTGTGAAGATGAGGCCGCCAGCCCCCCTGTACCGCCATTGGCTTCTTCGTGAGATGGCCAGAGCGGTTCGGTACGAAGCACAAGAAGGAACTCGACAGGTGAAACCAAACCACGGTTCCTCCTCCCGCTGCAGCTCCACTGCGGGGGTGCCGCTCACAGGGGCGGACAGCCCGTTCCTTGGCAGAGGAGCTCCCGCTTAACACTCCCCATCCCCACCTTTTTGCTCCCCCGGGGCTTCCGTTCGCAAGGGCCCCGCCGATGCTCCAGCCGGAGAAACTGGGCCACCAGCCGCAGCGGGGCCTCTGTCCCTCCGCAGGTCACCAGGCGGGGCAGCAGACCCGGGCCCTACCTGCTTGCGCATGGCGTTCATCACCCCCATGAAGCTCGCCAGCAGCTTCGCCTCCTCGCGGGCGGCCAGCTTCTTCTCCGTCTTCTTCTTGCCGCTCTTCTCCGACCCGGGGGCGGCCATGCTCCCTCACCGGCGGGCCA
>VYZM01016283.1:901320-925015 GCA_013398915.1 Dromas ardeola | reverse complement strand
GGGGCTGGGCGCGCCTCGGGGGCCTGGGCACGTCCATGCGTGCCAGCAGGATTAGGGAAGTGATCATCCCCCTGTACTCGGCACCGGTGAGGCCTCACCTCGAGTACTGTGTCCGGTTTTGGGCCCCTCACTACAGGAAAGGCTGGAGCGTGTCCAGAGAAGGGCAACGAAGCTGGTGAGGGGTCTGGAGAACAAGTCTTATGAGGAGCGTCTGAGGGAGCTGGGGTTGTTTAGCCTGGAGAAAAGGAGGCTGAGAGGAGACCTTATTGCTCCCTATGACTACCTGGAAGGAGGTTGTGGAGAGGTGGGGGTCAGTCTCTTCTCCCAGGTAACAAGTAACAGGATGAGAGGAAACAGCCTCAAGTTGAACTAGGGGAGGCTTAGATTGGATATTAGGAAAAATTTCTTCACCGAAAGGGTTATCAAGCCTTGGAAGAGGCTGCCCAGGGAAGTGGTGGAATCACCATCCCTGGAGGTATTTAAAAGATGGGTAGCTGTTGTGCTGAGGCACATGGTTTAGTGGTGGTTTTGGCAGTGTTAGGTTGATGGTTAGACTCAATGACCTTAAAGGTCCCTTCCAACCTAGGTGATTCTATGATTTATGTTTTTAGAGATCATGCAGTATCTGGGGGTATGTTGAAGCTGCCCTGCCCAAGTGTCTGGTGGGGTGTTGGCTGTCCCTGTGGGGGAGCAAGGGGGGAAAGTTGGAGTGCATGGGTGGAGGCCCTGCCAGCAACACCTGAGGGACCTCGGCTTCCATCGGCAAGGTGGAAGTGTGTCTCAGGCTTGCGTGGACTGAGAAGGGAAATAAATGTGAAGCAGAGGCAACCACTTCTCACTCTTGGTGGCTATATCCACCTCTCTTCCAGAAACAGTGTATCAGCCAAAATATTTGGTGCCTGGATCCCTGGGTTTTGAATAGGGTTGTGACAACCAAAGCTGCGTTTTTAGTGTGAATTTGCTGTTTGCGTGTTTGTATGATGTTTCCAGTTTAATTCCACAGATATCAAGGTGCTGAACAGCTAAATGCCATGACTCAAAGGGAACGAATTTTCTGCATGGAATAAAGTGAGGCTTTGATTTGTTAAATAACGGAATGAGCTGTTTTGTTCCTGATATCACATACCTTATGGTAAACCTTAGTAAGATGGACTTTGCATTCTGTTTGATATTCTGTGGTTCTGCCATCTAATAATTATTCCTATATGGAACTAGTAAGAATTTTAACCCATTTATCCTTTATTTCATTGAAATAAACACGCTGATGCAGCTATCACTTGATTTTCCAGATTTTATTATATAACCGCAAAAATGAGAATCGTCCATGTCTTTGTCATCGCAAATCTTAGTACAGCTATCTTAGTGACAAATTGAGAAAACTGGTAATGTACATCTGACCGATTTCAGATTTCACAGTGTAAAGAATTTACCTGTAGAGTTTTAATTTCAGGTTGAAAGCAGTCATAAGATGTCCGCTTTCTGCATGGGATACACAGAAATAGCTGTGGTGTTGGGCCCCTGTCTGCATTCCCCCTGTTGTGGGAGCTTAGTCGGCCGAGTTAAAGATTTCAGCTTGCTGAGTCCAAGGTTGGCTCTTTTGCTGATAAGAGCTGTGGTGAGGAAAGCTAAAAGTGGGGGCCTGCTCCTCCTTTCCCTGGGGAGCTGCTTTTAAGCAGAGAATTTACTGCTGGCTCCTCTTGCACTGATAGACACCACATGAGCACTTCAGTACACTGATCCCACTCGTGTGTTACCTTCCTTTGTACTGCGCTGTCCCTGGGTTGGGCAGGGTTACTTGACCTAATGATTAGCATTAGTCATACAGCATGGTAGAATAGATCTGGAGCATTAGTCATAGCATTAGAGGAGATGTCCAGGGAGGTGCCTGTAAGACAGGCAGGCAGCAAACCTGATGTATGTATCCAGATCAGGCTCAAGAGAGGGGTTAGCAATACCCAAATCCCAAAGCAGCTTCAGTGGGATTGCAGACTGAGGGTTGCCTGTGATGCTGGGAACCTCTGTACTCTGTAAGGGGCAACATACCACAAGGCCAGGTTCTCTGGGGAAGTTTTCACTGCTTCAGGCCAGAGCATGAGATAAACAGCTTGTTGGGGAGCAGTGAGGGCCAGCTGCTCCACAGTCGCCTCACCGACAAGGAGCCAGCATGCTATGTAAGAGAGTTCTAGATTTAGTTTAAATTTAAAGACTCTTAAGATTAAATGTCATTTTAGCTGACATAAAATTCTATATTCCTTTTTGATGAAAACCAGCTGTCATTTATGTCCGTGTGTACCTCTGTGTGTGTATGTGCACTGTCATGTGTAATTAAACAAAGCCATGTCAAGAGGTCCAAACATATAGAGGTCCTAGATTTGAGGTCTGAGATATAAGAATCTTGGAGGGATGGTAGAAAAAGTGTAATCTCAGGGACAAAATCTCTTATTCAGAATTTTGAGCTGAGGATTGGAAAGAAGAAGAGTCAGCTCCTCATGAAATCTGAGAAAATAAGTTCAAAGAATTTAAATGAATAGACAGTTTGTGGCAGATTTAATACAAATGAAAGCATTGTAATGTGCTGCCTCTCGTCTAAACACATTGTTATTCTCAAAGCACTCTATAAACATTAACAGTTTAATGATATCTTATCCCTCGATTCACAAACTGAGGTTCAAATTAAAAATAGAAAAGGATTATCCTCTTCTCTAAAGCGCATTTTATTTCTGAGTTTGACAGGGAAACCATTGGCCTGGCACAAATGACATCATATCCATTGTGGTTGTGAAAGCATATCAAATTACATTTTGAGCGATCCACTAATGCTGCTAAACAGGCTGGTGCAGGAGAGCTGGATATCCTGAAATGTTTTAGTGAACATTGTTTGCTTAATCCAATAATCTGTAATCCATAGTGTGGTAGAGATGTTTCCATCAAGAAGATGAAGTAATAAGCGTATCATGCCAAAATGTAGAAAATTAGCAAGGCCTGGCTCTGCAGTACAGACTCAGAAGGACACGGGGCACCAGTTATGGTCAGCTCTTTTTGCTAGCCTGGCACTGAAAATTAGCATCCTTTTCTCTCAGGGGTGAATGTGCTTCTTTGGGCAGGAGGAATGCTCTTCAGTTTACTTTGGCATTGGGGTGAGATTAATTCCCCTTTTGTCATGTTAGCATTAATAATTTATTATATCCTCTCTGTAAATGGTAACTGTCCACCTGTATCTTCTTTTTTCTCATTCACAAAGCACAACAAAAAGTAGAAGTTCTGAATCCGAACGTATGTGATATCTCATGTCACAATTATACGGACTCGTTATAGAAACCGCTGCTACAATATGGATACAAAGCATTCCAGTTTTGTGTCTTGTTCTCTTGAGCCTGGGTCTGCTCACCCGTCTCCCCATGCCACTTCTTCATTCAGATGAAGCAATGCTGCTTGCAAGGCCTCTCCCTTCTTTCCTTTCCCATCCTCTTACCAGCAGTGCCTCTGCCTCTTGCAGGCGACGTATTTGTGTTTGGGAAGACGGAGAAGCTGAGGAGAGTTGTGGATCCTAGGAGGAATGTGAGAGAGAAGGGGAGAGTTGTGCTGGACGTCTCGTGCCAACTTGCAGTGCAGCTTTCACCGTGAAAGGACGGCTCCCAGGGGACCTCTGTGCTCCTCCCATGGAGATCAGGAGAAATCCCTCCTTCCCCCACCAAGCCACCTCTCTTCAAAAGCACAGGCGATCCTCTCTGAAAGATTTCATGCTCTTGTGATGCTTAGCGGCATTCTGATCCTATTTCTGGCAGTCCTGTAGTCAAAGAGTCAAATGCCTTGGGTCGGCTTGTGTGGCTGGCTGGGTGCTCCCTACTTATGCTGTGGCGGATGACTGGCGGGTTCGAGCGGCGCTGCTGTCGCGAGTAGAGCCAACAATGGAGGTGAAGCAATGAAATCAAACAGAAACCTGTGACTTGGGATTGGTAGCCGTCTTTGTTCAGTGTATCCTGACTGAAGAGGAGCTGGCACATTCAGCATGAAAGAAAGATTGCCCAGATGAGACCTTAAAATATTTAACAGGCACCGCTTTTAAAAGCAGTTCTCCTCTTGAGTTCATGATCAATTCATATTCAGTGGACTAGAGAAATACAAGCCAACGTGTCACAGCAGAGAGCAAAAAGATCAATGACAAGCACTCAGATCAGACACTACTGGATTAGTGGAAAAATGACATCAAAGATGAAAATAGATGCTTAGTTGGGGATAGTATTAAACCAGGGATTGTCAGCAGGTTTGATGCTTTGAAATGGACTGTGTGTGCGTATATTATCTGTCAAAGTGGCAAAATACTTTCCAAATTGTAATGTTTCTGATCTTTTCGTCTTAACCCATCTCAGATTATTATTTTTTTTAAATAAAAAAAAAACAACCTCAAGACTGTTCTTCATTTATCCCAGACCAGTCCTTTTTTGCCATGCAGCTACATATAGGAATTTCAACTGTGTTATGCCAGAAGAAGAGCCAGGACAAGCCACAGCACTGATGCTCACGGGAAGCATAAACTTCAAGAAGAAAATGGTCTTATCACTACATGAGCCAGGATGCCTTACTGTGTGCATTAAGGAGATCAAATGTTTATTTCCTTGTACTCCCAAGAGCAGTGGGAGAACTTAAGACTTCCTGAAATCAATATTCTGGTTTTGACTGGCAGAGTTTTAACTGTTTCTGGTCTTCACAGGAGCATGTTCTTACTGGGTGCTGGCGGCTTCTTCTGAGCAAGGACGCCCTGTCCCACCTTTTGTCAGTCCCTCTGAGCCGGTGCCAGTGCACTAGGGGAATTATGTCTGAATACCTTCCTCGGGTTTGAAGTATTTCCAGGATACTCCTTCCTGTACAGTTTACTGGAGGTCCTTCTGATTTCTTGGCTGGGGGAGTTGTTTTACTGTCTTGAATTAAGGCTTTCTCACTGCTTGTTTCTAGAGCCCAAGTACTCTTTTCATGTAGCTTTATTTCTTCTTTTTTAATGAAATTGTTCCCTTTTTTTAAAAATTTTCTGTCATGGTTTAGACTTGTGCCTTCAGTGCTAATGGAGGGGAGACTCTCATTTTCTTACCGTGCTGTGAGCTGTGGCTTGCAACATCCCCTGGCATCCCAAATTTTATGTTCTGGTAGATACATCACTTGCATTAAAGCTTTAAAGGCAGAGGAAAAAAAGACTAAAATGGATTTATAATTTATTTACTTGTTTGTGATGTAAGTTACTTTTTTTTGCTTCCGTTTTGCATTAAAGATTAAGGTCCATAATGTACAAGTGAAGCCCCAGCTGACGAAGAGGTTCTTTTTCACACCGTGTAACTGCTGTGTTTACTGTTTAATTTTTACTGCATGTTCACCCAAGCTGTTATGTTTATCTGAAAGCAGCACATTTGTGCTGGGGAACGGAAGGAGTGGAGCTGCCCTGGGAGGGAGCCGGCTGCCGAGGTGACCCCAGCCTGGCATGGCAGTTTCCTTGCCGTCAGGGCGCCGGCCCCCACATCCCAGCAGGGGCCAGGGTGGCGACAGGACCTGCCGGTGGTCCAGTGGTCATCAGAGGAGGCGAGGTGACAAGGAGCTCCTGCAGGGCCCCGACAGTTTGGATGAGGGAGGTTCTTCCAGCGAGACAACACCTAATGTATTTGGTTTTGAAAAACGTACCTACTGCATTCTCCCAAGCTGAGTTTCATGCTATTTAATTGCACTGTTGTTGTAATATAACTCATCTGTATCTCAGCAATGAGGCTTAGGACGTAATGGGTTTAGGAGTGAGTGCAGCCTTATCCTGGCAGCGCAGGCTGGTACGTGCCTTTTGTCAGGCAGTGGTCCTTTTTCACCATCAGCACTTCCATTTTGGCTTATTGTGGAATGATTTATCGCCCAAGCCAGCCAAAGGAGGCAACTGTGACAAATGCATGTAAATATTCTGAAAACAATCTCCTTTCGGGAACAGCTAAAGCAAACAAGACAAGAAGGAAAGCAGAGGACCCCCTGGATCCCTGTTTGGCTGACCCCAGCCAGTGGGTGGGATGAAGTTAATTCTGCCACAGGAGGCGTTCCACAAAGTCATTAATGTCTGCCGTAGGCTGAATACATCTGGGTTTCGGTAATGTTTGGAACTAATTCCAGAATTTTTCCTTCATTTAGTTTTTCCACTCTGCTGAATGATAAATATTTAGGCTGTCTACAATACTTATAATCCATCCCTACTTCTCTGTCCCTTCCTCGAGGAAAAAATAACATTTGATGTGTCGTCCAGCGAGTTCAGTAACTGCTATAGCATGGGTTGTAACAACATAGCAGTAGAGGAGCTGTACATAGCAAGCCTGTCTCTGAAGCATAAGGATTTGGGTTTGGCTTCGCCGTCTGCTGGTAGCACAGGCTGCTGCCTTCCGGAGCTGACCTGGGGGAGCTTGCCAGGGGCTGGGCCAGTGGAGTCGGAACCTACTGCAGAGTTTCTGGATACTGCAAAAGCCCAAGGCTTCCTTGCCCGTGAAAGGGAAAAGCAAGGCCATAATAAACACAGGATTAAAAAAAAAGTAGTCCACAGGGGAATGAATTGCAAAAAAAAAAGTACCCTTGATTTTATTGCTTGAAATTACCGGGCATCAACTCGATGAAGACTTAAATGTGCATTCTTTTTACTGAGTTTGAAATATCATAACCTTAAAGTGACAACATACAGTAGGGTATTGACTGTCTTCTCCCAGAATGTTCTGCCCTTCTGCACGTTCTAGCAACCAGAGTCCCCCCAGGGGCCGTCCTCTTCTCTTGAGAACTACTATTTTCTTGGGAGAAACCTAGTAGAAAAAGTATTACCTACACCTAAATAGCTCCTATTGGGGATGGCTCTCAGTTTTAATAAATCCGCTTGTGAAGTAGAGGAATTCAGGCACTGTGTGTTTAAGTATCTGAACTTGTCTAAGCTCACAGTAGGTTAGCCTCCGAACTGGAAACAGAATCTAGGAGTGGTAGAGCTGTTTCTGCAAAAGTCCAAACCAATGGGTAAAACTGCTGCCTTGTGTTACAGAGAGCGTCAGTCTCTCCCCAGCTAAGGTTTCAGCAGTTCGGAGATTTATTTTCAGCCAAATAATAAACATTATCTGACCTTCTAGTAAAAATCTATATTTGAACTCTTTGAGTGTGACTATTTTCAACATGAATTTGTAACTTAGTAGCTTTACATTTCTGTTTTGGTTTTTTGTTCTGGGTTTGGTTTTGTTTTGTTTTGTTTTAAGTGGAAACATATAGGAGGACAATGTAGGAACAGTGAAGCCAGGACTGAGTTTATCTGAATTACCTTTGCCTCTGTGAACTTCACCCACAGCTAAACTGAGGTACAAAAAAGGAGCATAACAATAACAGTTGAGTGAAGTTTATGCCATCTCACCTACCAATGAAGGCTCACAAATCTTGAATTTCATCAATAGAAAAAGTTGGTATGAGCAGTTCTGATTCACAGCTTTTTACTGATTTCCCAGGGTGAACAAGGGATATTCCTGGGACCCTTGTACCTGCGTAAGCCAATTAATTGCTTCTTGTTCAAAGACAAAAAAAAAAGAGAAGAAAGGATTGCCCTCATGTAGGGAAAACCCTTAGTGGGGGCACAATTTTATTTTTTTTTTGTAGCAGCACACTAGGAAATAGCAGAACTGTCTTCATAGTGATGTTGGATTCTATCATCATTTAGAGGAACTCACAGCCTCTATGCCCCGCCAATACACGTGATGATAGTTCTATATATACATTTTTAAACAAATCATATTTTTCCATTCCAAATGCTGCCTGGAATGGGATGCCTTCAAGGAAACAATGTGTGAGTCATCCTCAAGAGACGTGCAATTCAGGCACCTCCTTTGGAACAAAGTCATGTATATCCAGCTGAAATATCCAATTATAAACAGTATTATGTTACTCACATAATTGCCCAATGGCCTTAGAGGCAATCTGTTTTTTTAATGTCAGTAAGGATTAATGTTGAGTTGTTGATGTTGAAAGTTAGAGTAACATCACATGAAGATTAAAATGCCATTTCAGTGATAGTTTGTTCTGGATTATGCTAAGAAAATAAATATGAGCCTGTGATCATTTAATACTCATAAAACTTTTACTCCTCGTTAAACACTTGTTTGAACGCCTGAATGTAAAAGATATTTTCTGAGGGTTAATTCTCGTGGGAACCTCAGGGTGGAAGGAGAACTCGCTGTGGGTTTTGGTGGATAAGATAGCAGCACTCACAAACTTGTGTGGATGGGTTTTTTCTGTGTACCTTTCTGTATTATGAAAATACTATTATAGAATAGTTTTTCACAAATTTCCAGTCATACATGGGCTTAATGCTGGCTGTGTTTCTCAATCCCTTGGCTCTAGTTTTTAGTTCTCCCACTCTGAGAGGTATGGGAGAACTAATGCAGGGAGAGGAAGGTTTGAGAAGAGGTAAGAACATGTTAGAGCTGCTGGTTGCAGGTGCAGGATAGAGGGTCTCACAAATTATAAACAAATATTACGGCTTATTTAGGAGGAGCAAAATCATTTTGCGTGACCCAATGCATGAAATTCTGGGAGTATGGAATCTATACATCCAGCCAGTGGGGCCCCTGCTCAGCTGTAATACTTTTCTGTTATTGCCGCTGTTCCACCCTACTACTGGAATAGGTCCTGTTGCTCTCTTCATTCCTGGGATAGCGTGCAAGTGCCATATGGAGCTAGCACAAGAGTAAATGATAAGATGAACTTCACCCACTCTCCAGAGAACTGTCAGAACTTAGGGTGAATAATAAAGGCTGTAGAAACACTGGTTAGCAAGCAAAGTAAAGGGACTACACAGAAAAGCTCTGTCATTTTGGCATTTACTTGAAGAAAATAAAGTACCTAACCCCTCTAACTCTTCTCTCCCCAGTCACCCACCGAGCTGAGTTTTTTGGAGGTTTTTTATAGCACAGAGGTGGGAGACCTTGAGAGCCTGTGAGCCGCCTGGCCTCTGAACGACTGATGAAGGAGTGGTGATCCTTGGTGTTAGTAACGCCTGTGATATTGGGAGTATCTAGCTTTGAGGAATCATCTTGGAATTACCCTGATGTATTTGTCATGTTCATTTGACTGCGGGTTTGTTTCGTGTGTAGGAAGAAGCTGGTTTTGAAAAAAAAAGCTATTAAGGATGATTAAAGAAAGCTGTTCTGCAGTCAATTGTAACTGTTTCTGTTGCAGATCATGAGGGTTGCTGGATTGCCATCTTTCACCGAGTCCTTTGGTGACAGTGATGTCTCCCTATTTCCCTACCTGTAATGTTTTATGCCTTTCCTTTTTAATGTTCTTCCTCTTGGATCCTCTCGGAACTCTTAACTACCCCTATTCAACAGTTCTACCTCTGTAATTTTCCTTTCCTTTATTTTGCCTGGACTTTCTGACAGCCTTTGGTCACAACCTAGCAATTGTCTCAGAAGTACGAGCCAAGGTTGTGCAGCTATGTCGGATTGGATCCTTAGAACAGACAGCTGAACCCCTGGGGGGTGACAGGGGAGGTGACCAAGAGAGCGTTGAAAGATGCACGAGATAGGGAGTTACAAGATGCAGTAGATCTGTCTGGATCCAAGCCCAGACAGTGCTGAGTACACGTTGCTGGGAATAGTACGGCTGCTTTCAATAGCACATCATATTATCTCTTTAGAAAAGAATCCAAAATTCAAACAAATTGATAAAAGTCTTTATGAGTATGTAAATGTCAGAGGGTGCTTGTTACACACTGACCTATGACATCTCACTTCTTTTGTTGTGGCGATGTGTCGATATCTCCCCAATAATACACATGCAACTGGGATATAATAGGGGCTTTACTGGTTTCCACCAGGCAGTGAGGGGGCTGCGACACAATCACTGACCCACTTTTATCTGAAAGAAACAACCCTTCTCTCTCCCGCCTTGCAAACAATAAGATTGTCAGATCCAAGGCCAAATTCGTGTTGTTGTGAACAGCTGCAAATCCACTGACGTCAGCAGAGCTGTAACCACTTAGTAAAACAGCGAGTCCAGCTCGTGGTGGTTTTTTGGATGAATTTCAGTGGAACAATTGCATTCTACCCGTCTAAGATTCTCCTGAGTTTTTCTTTAGATGGTTATGTTTTTCCCTGTCCTGTGTAGCGCTGAAGTGTGCTGTCAGGCAGCTGCTCGTGCCACGTAAGTGATTCTTGCAGCTCTCTACCTTACGAAGCAGATTAGAGTCTGGCTGGATGAACTAGCTACATCATAGAAATGTATGAGATTGTAAAAGGAGAAGTAAAGCTTTGTGTCTCAAGGGCCCAATAAACACAGTATCCCACAATGCAGGAACTATGAAGTGTACTAGAGAGGCGCAGACCCTATGTAGCCAGCAAGAAGCATGACGAGAATGTTCAAAGGGCTGCTCAAAGTAGTCTTAATCTTACAAGATGCAGTCCACTGTGGCTTGATCTTGCAAAGTGTCTAAAAGCATTAGTTCCATTGACATAGACCTTGAGTTACACAGACCTAAGTGAAGCGGAGACCCAGCACTGCAGAAGTTCAAGCTTAAGAACAGTCATTGCTGGTTGCAAGGACTTTTTCTGTTCTCCCAAGAAAAAGAGAAACTCTAAATGGGAATGGGGAAAGCGCTGTGAGGGCATACTCATCTCCAATGACTTCTGTACCAGCTTCCAGACCAATGCTGCTGAGCCTGAAGTACGGTGGGAGCAAGTTGTTTGACCTTTGGCACAAGAAATTACTTCTGATAGACTATGTCTGCATTAGGTTAGATGGTGCCGATGCGATTCCCTAATCAGGGAGTTGCACTCCAGTTCTGCCCATTGAAGTTGTGTCTGTCTCAGGAGTTTGCAATCTCTGTGTTGAAATGGTAGATAAGTAAACAGGATCTTTCAAGGCGAAAAAAAGTGTTGCTTCTTTTAATTTAGTCAAAACAAGCTTCTGTATGGACATTTGTATAAGTAAGAAATTCTGATAGTGTAAGAATGTTCACAGTTCTAATCTTCATTTAAGTTATACAATGAAGTATTTACAGATTACTAAGGCGGACTTTTTAAGGCTGACATGAGCATAATACAGCATCAGCAACCAGGGTCCATCGATGATGTTCTTTGTGCAGAGTCACATTTAGGCTGATCTTTGATCCAAGCAGTGTAAATGACAGTGGTTTGGGATGCTTACAATGGGTAGCTGACAAAAATAGGGAGACACAATAAAATTCTTGGCACTGAGAAGCAATGTGATGAAAGATAAGTGTCTGAATCACGGAGGGAAAACACTTTATGTACAGGATGAATTCTGAGTGTCCCATCTTTGCCTCTCTCAGCCTGAGGCTGTGGGAAGAGCAAACAAAGAACATGTAATCGTTCCCACGTAAGAACAGACAAGCTCACATTGAAAAGGTAATGAGTAAAACTATCAGGATTTGTTGCATGCAGTCTCCAAGGAGAAACACACTTCAGTCTGAGACCTTGAAGATGAAAAGGAGTTGAAACACTTATAAACCCTTGGAGAAGACGCAGGAGGGGGAGGTCACCTCCCAGAAGCTCCATGTGGAGAAAAACTGACAGAGACAGGAGAGAGATTGCAAAGAGAATTTAAATACCTCCAGCCTTCTTAGACCAGGCAAGCCTGGTCTTGGGCAAGCTTTACAGTTGTACTTGTGGACAGTTTCATGGTTTTAGAGATATCTTTATCTTTCATATGCAAGTAACAGACGATAGGATTTAAGCTGGCCATTCATTACCTCTGTCATTGATACTAGAGAAAACACAAGTACAGTTATGTATGTAGGACTAGGGGAGTCATAATTAATAGCCTGGAAAATGCAGACAAGGCCCCAGCAGAAAGCAGAAGCATCATGATATTTCATCATATGCACACAAAAAGATGGTAGCTTAGAGGCTTGGGATGTGGGAAGAAACCTGCTCAGACTGAGGTCAGAGGTATTTTTCAAGTATAGCAATGCTAATAAGGAACTTTTCCCCTTTTAAAAAAAATTGGAGTATGTTCTTCCCTTCCTGTCTTCCCTTCTCTGTATCTGTGACTTCACCTTTTTCTGCCTCCTCCTTTTTGATACATATAATTCTCCTAAGGGTAGTATTTTATGTATGGGGGTGTTAAATAGTTGCATGCACTAGTAGTTCTTGTAACTACTACTCCAGCTACACGGGGGATGTCCTTCAAAGAAAAGGTACTAGTGTTTCCTAAAAGTGTGATTTAACTTAATTGTTGGCTAAGTGGAGTTGTTTGAAGAAGCCTTTTGTAAAATCCTTTTGAAGCATCTTTTTTTCTTTTTAATAGAGGTACCTTATTTACTGGGGTGTGGTGGTTTTTTTCAGCCATGTGACTGGTACCTTTCAGCACATTTCTAAGCTGCCAGGCATTGACAGCACGTTTCTAGTCTGCCAACCCTAATACCTTGGGCAGTAGATGGCTTCTTTTAGCAGCAGTCATCTGCTGCCAAATCACTTTGCCAATGCTCTTCTGATTTCCAGACAGCTTGAAACCCAGGCCAGGCGCGCTCAGCAAGTTTGACAAGGGGCATATCAGGCTTCCGACACATTCGTAGGCTGAACAAGTGCTCAGCACGTGTCATACTCTTCCTTCTTGGCCTCCCAGCCACAGACATTGCTTCTCTCCAGTTTGTCCTGCATTGTCTCCCATTGCTGTCAGTAGCAAGTGCTATTTTTGCAGTTTGAATCCTTCAGTGCATCTTCGCCTGTTGCCAAGTCTAATATCCAGGGCCTTGTCCTCAGAGCCCCCTGTGATACCCACACTAGTCTCATTTCCTCTCCCTGTGCTTTCCACCACATTTCTCTCACCACTGATGCCAACTGCAACAATTCCTTCATGTTATTCTTCTGTCCTCACCTCTCTCTATTATTCCCGTGAATTTCCTTCATGTGGAAAAATTTCCTGACTTTGTGTATTGTGATTTTTCTGAAGAATTTGTTAGTTTCAGACCACCCACTCATCTGCAGGCACCTGTTATTGTTTCTCTTCCTGCATGAGAAGGAAAGGGGGACTCCAGGAGGCAACCAACCTTCTTTTGTTAAATTAAAGCCTTTTTTGGTTTTTGTTAGCTTTTTTCCCGGTGAGTCTGGGTTTATGCAGTGTTAGGCTGCAAGTTTATTTGACCGGGACTAGTTTTGTTTGGTTTGATTTCATGGCAAAAATCTGGCCTTGGTGCGTGCATTCCTTTCCTGGGAAATTCTTCTATAAACTTACTCAGAAGCAAGAGCCAGAATCCACGTGCACCCTCTCCATCCCAGACACAGACTGAGCCTGCAGATATCACCTGCTACCACACAAGATTTGCCCCACATCATTACTCTCTGCTCCTCTTCATTGAAAAGGAACAGAATAGAGCAAACAAGAGGACAATGGATAGACTTGGCACTTGCCATCCCTTGGGCAGGCAGTGGACCTACTCAGGCTGGGAGGAGGCTGCAAGAGTGCGGCCATAGTCTCGCAGAGATGAATGGGCTTAAAGGAAAACAAGGTGTACTGCCCTGCAGAATTTTATTTTTAGAAAGCCTTTCAAATGGTTGGTGCCTCCAGTTTCATTTGAACAAATTGCAGAAACTCATTTCCAACAAAAGAAGTTAGACGTGACGCTTCAGAAGACATATTCATTCTCAGTTCTTCTTTTCAGCTATTGCGAAGATCTGTTTGCATTTGCAAATATGAAGTGAAGGTGTAGCAAGAATATACACTATTTTTTCATGCAAACATATGGTATTTTTATTGTGGAGAAAATTAAAAGCCTACCATGTAAAGTGTTGCATATATTTTCAATTTATACTGTTTTGCATAACTGATGTCTAATATCTTGGTTTTTTTAACAAACCTATGTTTCAGATTTGCATATCTTTGGAGTGCCGCAATAATACATATTCTTCTAAAGTCAATGCTTATTTGTATCTTTCCAGAGATATTTAACAAGTTTATTTGCTTTTCATGGTATAATTTGAAATTATCTGGCTGGGCCATTTTTATTTACGCATATTAGATGAGGTTTGAATCATTTTCTCTAATCCTTTTTTTATCATATTCCTCTTGAGGGATTTGCAATTGAAAATATCTAGAACGCTAAGATTGTCGTGTTGCTTTCCATGCATTTCAATACCGTAGTAGTTCCCAGTGTGTGAATTTGCACCAACCCTGCTGATGTTAGAAGCATTAAATACTTGGACAGAGAAATCTGTGTTCAACCTTATCCCCTCCAGTAGATGTCATCGTGACAATGGAGAATACTGCTGGGGATACTGGTGATGAGACCTCATGGGCCAAGGCAGGAAAAAAGCTTTGCTGTAAGAGACTTTATTTCTGACAAAACACGGTAGTTCTGTCGATGCATAGCATTTACAGAGAGCTTTTCATTTCTGTAATACTTTGAAAAACATGGTGACTATTAAAACGCAGTCACCAGTGAGCTCACACCGGGCCGTGGTCCATGTCAGTGGTGTCTAAATGCTCTGAAGGTGGCCATAAATACAGATATATATGGGCAGACATGCATGTGCAAAACTCAGTTTGTCAACTGCTGCTTTTTCTTTGACTATGTAGTTAAATTTGTATGACACCCCTTGCTCAAAACCATCACAGCCTTTCTGTTATACTCCCCCCCCATCCCCAATCCTCTGTGGAAGCAATTTCTCCAAAGGAAAACCCAAATCCTCCTACTTCAGTTTTACCAAAACCAAATCTCTCCCCACCTGTCAGCACCTGAGCTGCTGGGCGTCCAGTCAGTTTTAAGGTTCACAGCCGCCTGAGTGAGTGTTGGTTATTGAGTGGTGAGTAAATCCACAACCCTATATTGTTACTAGGTATAATTTTAATCTCTTGAACAGAGAACAAATCCCCAGAAAAGGCAAGGGATAATCAGTCACTGCCAATTTTGCATGCTCAAGGGCTGCAAGGCTGCAACGTGCACATCTACAAAAGAACTTGAAAAACGTGTTGAAAATAGGTTTAGCTATTGTTAAATAGCTGATATGAATTTCTCAGGCAAGATCATGAACTTCTGGCGTATCAAAAAAATATCAGACACCTTTTCCCACCTTGGAAGCCCCGAAAGTTTTGATCGAATATATGATACATATGTAGTATCAGCCAGTGCTACACCTGTGTTCTTCATGACAGAATGATAATATGTAAGAAGTCATCAGATAAAATAGAGCACAAGCAGAGCCAAGTGAAGCAAGAAAGCTGCTGAGCTGAAATGTGACTTCTAAAAATCAACAGGGTGCAGCTATATCAAATAATAAGTCCATAATTTGAATGTTCTCTTTTATAGCCCTATGAATAATAAGTTTTTCATCTTTAAAATGTCAGGCTTTGGGGAAGTAGACAGCAAGAAAGCAGAGCACTAATGGCCTGATTAACTTAAGAGTCTGCTTCTCCTCCTTAGTCCAGTCTTTGAGACTGAAGCAAGTCACATTATAAATTCTAGGGAAAATGGCCAAATGATTAGACCAAATTTGTGACCTCCCACATTAAGAGGAAAGCAAGTCTTACTGGCAAGATTATTTTCATTGTTCACATTCTTAAAAAAAGCGTTGGCTGGAATTTTGTCCTTGACCAAGTGGAAAGGCTCTCTGCTGGCAGGAAAACAAAATATTTAATCAAAACAAAGCAGCTGACGCTCTTGACAGAGCAAGAGCAGACATCTGTCTGGCTGTTCTGAGTAAGCAAAACCATCTCAGATAAAATATCAGAAAAGCCCCATAAGATTCTATTAAAATAAATGGGGTAATGAGAGGGATGCAAAGAATGCACTTGTTTATAACTTATCATCTCATTTAGGCACTGTCAAAGTAGTATAGAACCGGGGGAAAAAAGCATGTCTTTATCCTTAGGAAACGTAGGGTGGTTTATTATCAAAGTTAATAATGCAAACAAACTGTAAAAAAACCCACAGTAACATTTTAAGAACTGGGAAGACATAGCTATCAACTATAAAAGCAGGAGACAAATTTAGCTTTAATCTATCAGAAAAGGTAACAAAGATAACTACGTACTTCATGTTTGCTTTGGATTTTGCTTCAAATATGTGTGTTTTTTGTTACAGATATATTCCTATTTAAGAATACTGATGTTTCCATTAACAGTGTTCCCATACTTATTCTAAAAGCATTTTATAACAGTGTAATTTAGCACTCTGAGTTTCACTTAAGTCTTAAAATATTCAGTCTGTAACCCATTACTTTGAGAGGAGGGAATAAGCATGGCTGATAAAAGCCCAGAAGACCAGAAGATATTCATGAAGAGATATCATTCAGTTCTCTGTATCTGTCTTAAAGCAGGGTCAAATATACCTAAATTGTTCTTAAAAAACTGAGATGATGGTAATTCCACATTTTCTTCCAGGGATCTGCTCCAGTTGCAGTGCTATCTGTACACTTAGAGCAGGACTTCCTAATGCCTACCTTCTGTCTCCCTTGCAGATTAGCCCTGTGATTTGTCACCCTGGCTGCTTTGAAAGAGACATTATCCTCTCTCAGGGTTATGAAACTTAGTAATGTAGCTGAAGCGTTAACTTTCTCCAGGGAAATGGCTTGAAATGTGTTGTCTTCAGACCAGTGCTCGTTCTTCTACCCTGGAAGAGCTACAGCTGGGAGTAGGATGGGGCCATGACAGTTGAGTTGGGTCAGACCAAAAAGATGTTGCTGTACAGACACACTGATGCTGCTTTTCAGGGCTGCTTCCACTGGTTCTGTATGGAACCAACCACAGCATAGGTGCAAAGGGCTTACTAACA
The DNA here is from genome assembly GCA_013398915.1 of Dromas ardeola. Classification (NCBI taxonomy): domain Eukaryota; kingdom Metazoa; phylum Chordata; class Aves; order Charadriiformes; family Dromadidae; genus Dromas; species Dromas ardeola. Next base: position 908,250 of record VYZM01016283.1, on the reverse strand, counting down.
CAGGCTGGGTGTCAGGGTGTCCAAGCAGGTCAAAGGAAAGCATTTGTGCAAGGCATTTGTCACTGTCCCGCATGACATCCTTGTCTCTAAATTGGAGAGACATGGATGTGACGGATGGACCACTTGGTGGATAAGGAATTGGCTGGATGGTCCCACTCAAAGAGTTGTGGTCAATAGCTCGATGTCCAAGTGGAGATCAGTGATGAGTGGCTTTCCTCAGGGGTCGGTATTGGGACTAGTGCTGTTTATCAGCTTTCTCAGCAACATGGACAGTGGGATTGAGTGCACCCTCAGCAAGTTTGCTGATGACACCAAGCTGTGTGGTGCGGTTGACATGCTGGAGGGAAGGGATGCCATCCAGAGGGACCTGGACAGGCTTGAGAGGTGGGCCCGAGCAAACCTCATGAAGTTCAACCAGGCCAAGTGCGAGGTCCTGCACGTGGGTCAGTGCAATCCCAAGCACAAATACAGGCTGGGCGGAGAATGGATTGAGGGCAGCCCTGAGTAGAAGGACTTGGGGGTGTTGGTGGATGAGAAGCTCAACATGAGTCAGCAATGTGTGCTTGCAGCCCAGAAAGCCAACCGTATCCTGGGCTGCGTCAAAAGAAGCATGGCCAGCAGGGGGAGGGAGGTGATTCTACCCCTCTACTCCACTCTGGTGAGACCCCACCTGAAGTACTGTGTCCAGCTCTGGAGTCCCCAACATAAGAAGGGCATGGACCTGTTGGAGCAAGTCCAGAAGCGGGCCATGAAGATGATCCGAGGGCTGGAGCACCTCTCCTATGAAGACAGGCTGAGAGTTGGCGTTGTTCAGCCTGGAGAAGAGAAGACTCCAGGAAGACCTAATAGCAGCCTTTCAGTACTTAAAGGGGGCCTAAAGGAAAGATGGGATAAAGATGATAAAGAGGGACTCTTTATCAGGGAGTGTAGCAGTAGGACAATAGGTAATGGTTTTAAACTGATAGAGTGTAGATTTAGATGAGATATCAGGAAGAAATTCTTTACTCTGAGGGTGGTGAGACACTGGAAGAGGTTGCCCAGAGCAGCTGTGGATGCCCCATCCCTGGAAGTGTTCAAGGCCAGGCTGGATGGGGCTTTGAGCAGCCTGGTCTAGTGGGAGGTGTCCCTGCCCATGGCAGGGGGGTTGGAACTAGATGATCTTTAAGGTCCCTTCCAACCTAAACCATTCTATGATTCTATGACATCAAGCTTCTTCTCTGGACTAGTAGAAAACACACGTACTTTGTAGGCTCGGATCTAGCAACGTCTCTTTTGGGGCTAATGGGATTACGTCAGAAGGGATGGCTTCCATTATAAAAGTGTGTGCGTGTGCTTGTAGCTCTTGTGATTCAAAGGAAAAGCTGACAAACGTGACTCGAGAGTAAGCAGTAATGAAATGTCAGCTGGTAGCTCTGAGCCCAACCGCACCCTCTTCATCATCTTAACCACACGCCGAGGGAGGAAGCGGTGAGCACAGCCCGGCCACCCTCCTACACACCCAGCACCACCGGGGCTGCAGAGCGGCTCTGCCCCGGCACGGACACAGCGGGACTGGGCTTCTCATGGGGGAGCCCCCAGGACCCTCGGGAAGCAGGGTGGGACGCAGGTTGGTTTGCTCACCAGAAGACAACTCATGACTGTATGCATCTTCTGAAAAGGATATGCAGCTCTTGGGGTGGTGAGGGTGTCTGACAGCCCTCGTAGACTGACCTCTTCATTTTCTATAGTCCAGCTGCAAGACAATAAACACACACTCTCAAAACACTGTGAATGTGCCCAGGCACACATGGGCTAGGAGAGGAATTTTCTGTAGGAATAGCAATTAGCGAGCATCTGAAGAACCATGAAAATGAGAAAGTCCTTGAATTGCCTCACACCATGCGTGGTTTTTTTTTTTCTTCCTCCCTTTTACTTTCACGGCATCCCCACCAGCCCTCCCTGCTCCTCCTTGTTTATACAGCGAGGAGGAACCCCCAGTCAGGCACCACAAACAGCTGTGGTTAGGGAGAGGAAATCCAGCTCAGCTGTGATAATTAAAAGAGCTGTGATACTTTAATTGAGCTGCTAATACCAATGTAGGTATGTTGCATAAAAGGCCTGGTGGTTAGCAGCTTTTCCTTCGGTACTTAGCTGAGAAGGAAGGGCTGTTGTGCTGTAGGTTGAATGTGCTTTGGTGGGCCCCTACCACCTTCTTCTACATTCCCTGTCCCAAAAGAAGCCTCTCCTGTTCTCAATTCTGTTGTCATGCTGTGTTTTTAGTTGTACTTCTTACAAGAGCAATCTCCATATAGTTCTCCTTTTCCCCTCCTTTACCTTGGGGGATTGTTTCTAGAGTTCTGGATTACGTGGCCTTTGATGCAACCCTTGTGTCTTTCCCCTTCAAACAATTAATCCTGTGAACTGCTGTGCTTACAAACCTACATATGTGCTTTTAACCTCTGCTTTTACGGTATGAGGAAGAAGTAGTAATGGATTTCCTACCTCTCATGTATTAAGGCTAGTTTATGCATTATGGATGTTTATTGTGATTCGGTTGCTATGTTTTTTAAATTTTGCCTTACATTAGTGGTACAATAAGCAAAAGCTTTTTCGGTTATCAAATGCTCGTAGTAGCTTCTCCTTAAAATTTAATCAACATCAGCAGCTATTGTATTTTATTTTCTAGTGTTGTAAACATCATCCCTTAGTGCAAAATACTAATACGGAACATACTGTTTAGAGAACTGGCCTTCAACAGCAGGTCAAACTTGGTTTTGAATTTGAGTTATGTGAATTTAAACTTCTGGAAAGCCTTTGAATAGTAGAGTAAATTAACTATTTTGTTTTTAATTCTACTTGAGTGGTTTTGTATTAAATATTTCTTCAAATCAAGGCATAGTAGTGTTATGCTTGTGTGTAAGTTTTGCCAAGAAAAACTAAGTAAGGAGACCTAAGGAGAACTACAGGTTGCCAGGAGAACTCCAGGTCAGTAAAAAGCATAAGATAAAAGTTATCTTTATTTAGAATAAATAAAACTTACAATAAATTATGAAGTAAAGAAAATGGGTTTGTTATAGTTCTATGCCAATGTACGATTTTTTAAAATCTGAATGTCTATTAAAAGGACTCTATTCAATCAATTGACCAAGAAAATGTTTATAGAGGCCTCTTTTTCTCGAACATTTTCCTTTAAAGTGTTTTGTGATAATATAAGAAATCTGAGACTGTGAGATCTTCAGTGTGTCAGAGTCAAACAGATGTTAGTGATTTTTCACTTTCCTGGAAGATCTAGTAAAGAGCTTTCTGCTGGAACAATTTTCTGTCAAAACATGGATTTAATAAAGCATAACTTTTTCTGGGAAGATATCAGTTTCATTTATGTTTTCAAGAGAAAGTTATCAAAATATTTTATTCGTAGTTGAAACTACAATATTAAGAGGAAAGCTGTAAGTCAAAACTAAACAGCTGACACTGTCAAAATATTTTATTTCTCAGTTGTTTCAGCGCTCTCAAAATAAAAATTGCAGAATTTGTGTTTTTGCAGAAAGTGTTGACTTCTTATTTCTATTTGAAAGGAAATTTCAGAATATCTGTTGGGTTTTTTTCCTAGGTCAGCATGATTTTCTTACTTTTCTCCCTGACTTTTTACATGCTTTGGCTACTGAAACTGTTTTCATGGAGGATGTCAGACCAGGGGTCTCCAGAGCATTTGATTCAAACCTCTTGGAACTGTGCTGACTTGAGGAATGACTCCACGCTTCCTCGTCTTCCCAATTAGTGGAGTTATCAAAGGCTCTGTAGGAGAGCAATGCGAGTTCTGGGCATCTTTGAAAATGTCAGCTGAATTTCTAATCAAGACTATGGACGAAGAATCCTGCAGCAAGCCTGACTCCATCCTAACTGAAGCAGAAGGTTAGAAGCAAAGGTGCTACCATCCATCTACCAGCGTTTGCAGTTGTTACGGCCCCAACCAGCCTAGCCTGGCCTGGGCTGGCACGGGGACAGAGGACCAAGAAAATGTGACTTCTGGAGTTCTGTCTCTCTCCCCTCCCTAAACACTGTCCTTCTCGGTGCCATATAGGCTGCGGATTTGGTATGAGATCAGATGACTGGAAATAACTGCTATTTTTTCCCCTGAGGTCCAGATGCGCCGTCTTTTAAAAATGGACTGTGTGTTGAATTGAGCTTTCAGAACGTGGTCATATGACAGAGATTACAGTTGTTAAGTATTTATTTATCAAGGATTTCTATTTTTAAAGAAGCTTACATCCCTATTATAGTTCGCAGTCTAAATATAAGAACTTATAATGAAGAGGTGCAGACCAAAAATAATGAAGCAGGCAGAAGTTGTAGGTTCCAAATTATGTTCCTGAGTGATGTGAATGTTTTATGAAAACCAAAATAAACTGTTTCCTGGAAATTCTGTTTCTGAAACAACAGTGAGCAGCCCTGACTGCTGGGGAAGTGCAAAATTTCTGATTCTTTGTAGCCCTTCTCTTAGAGGACAATTTGAAATGGATTGCTAATGGCAAAAAACCTGCCGTAAACAAGACTAAAAGGCAGTAAGTGATGTGCACATATATGCACAGAAATATAAACACAGTAAAAAAAAATATGTATTGCATTCGGTTTTGTGCATTTTGAATATTTAAGGCTAATGTGGTAAGAATACCTGAAATAGTAAAAGAATTTAGGAGTTATTAAAATCTGTGGAAGTAATACGAGGTGAACTGTTTTCTTTTGATAAGGTGACCTGACACTGCAGAACTGTTAAGGTATGTCATATGCTGCGTGTGAACAATTTCCCTGCCTTTTGTTTGCAGATGATTCATTACTTTTACTAATCATTAGAGTCACAACACATCAATAAGAGTAAAATTCACACCTAATGGCAGTATGATCTCAGTACACCTCTTTGCAATTACCAGGGTCACTTAGTATGTCATCCGTGTCACAAGCCACCGCAGTACCCAGTCTCCCTCCTGATGCTGGGTCTGAGAATGCAGGGACAAACTCCTCCTGCGCTGCTCCGTCTTGGCTCCCATCGCTTGTTCTTTGGTCCCTGCTGCACCCCGAACTGCAGGACCAAACGGTAAACCAGCTCAGGGAACGTAATCATGTTTTAAAAATTTGTGGGTTTTTTTTTTCCTCTTAGTTCTCTTCAAACTGAATTGGTGTTTTATATAACTGCTGGGTCTCAGGAATAGATGCAGGCCGCAGGTAGGGAAGACATTGTGATGGGAACTGTGTATGCCTGCACTGGTTTTGGCAGAAATAGTGGTGGAAATGCAGCGAAACTCAGATAAAGAGCTTAAAAAAAAAATCAAACCAAACCATTAAGTATTCTGGCTGTGATTCAGATGTATATTCTTTCTGAGGTAGAAATTTATTATCTCACTCATAAAGTTCCATTTGCTTGTTCCTAAGATTATGGCATTTAATTGTCTCTCTTCATCTTAGTAAAATAATAAAGCTCTCTTACACCTTTGTTGGAACTAATATCATCTTTCTTTTCAGGAAAACAGACCTATTTTATCCAGTGTCATAGAAACTGATGCCAGAATGAATTTAGACCGTAACACAGTGGGAGTATTCTAAAGACAAATGGCTTAGTAAGAAAGACATTTATATTCTAAAAGCTGATTTTATGTATTATAATTTGTATTATAAAAGGCCCTTGAAAATAACCCATACATTTTAATGTCAATAAATTAAAATGATACTGGATACCTATGGAAATGAATGGTACAATAGCACAAGTCCAGATACAGCTTAGGCAGAAAGATACTGACGTACGTACATACAGCGGATGGCCAGGAAATCTTGAAGAAATGCTTTGAACCTGCTGTTTTCTCAGGTTCAAGGCTCCAGAGAAGTCACTAAACTTTTGTGTGAAGACATTATCTGCCTGTACAGAGTCATTTAGGAAATTAAGACTGGTAAGGCATAGAAAAGCGGGGCTTTTAAATGAGTAATTGTATGGGACAAGGCTTTGTGACAGTAAGTGTTGGTGCAGCTAATTCGGGCGCTGTCATTACATGGTATTTGATACTGACCAAATCACGACCTCGTTGCTTCGGTTTCACCACACAGCAATTAGATTACTGATTAATTTAATCTTTATTAATCCTGAAGATTACTGTAAGCATGTGCTTCTGAGGATTAAAACATAATCCTCAAAGCATACTAGCAAAGAAACCCTGGCCATAACAACAAATGTAAACCGAACTTTAATTAAGACAAAAAGTAGCTAATTATGCAGTCTTCAGTTTTATTGCAAATTCATTCTTCAGAGCAATCCAAGGATGAAGTCAGGAGAAAAAAAAACTGTGAAAAAATGAAAAGTAATTGAAAAAGGTCTTAGAGTGCTGTGGAATGAGACTTCCCCACGATTGCTCCACTTTGGGAAGGCTGATAACAACCCGGTATCTAAAGAATAATAAAGGCACGCCTGATAAAAATTAAGGGGCATGCCATTATGAGGCATTCTCATTACGGTGCCTGGAAGCATCCCTTGCGGAGCTGTCAGCCAGTATAATCGTCTCTTTGTTGGGGCTGGGGAAGTTAAAAGACTTTATTTTGCTTTATAGCCTCACTAGTCAGCCTATCGCCAGCTCTATTTTTGTTTCTAAGCGATGGCAGCCGGGAGTGGGGGGGGAGCCGGATAGCGGTAAAACACACGCGTCTGGTGCCGGCTGCCCCAAACTCATCCCAAGCGCTGCCGCTGCCCGTTTCGTCCTGTCCGACAGCCCCCGCCAGCGCTCGCGGGGCAGCTCCGACAGCGGGGCCTTCCCACAGCCCCGCAGGCAGCGCCTCCCGGCGGGGTAAGGCTCCCCCCTCTCCCCTCAGCGCCCCGCTGCTCCGCCTCAGCTTTCCCCGCACCCGGCGCTGCACTCACGTTCCGGGTTCAGCCCCAGAGGGGAAGCAATAACTCGTTTCCCCTCCCCCCCC
>VYZM01016283.1:825690-900456 GCA_013398915.1 Dromas ardeola | reverse complement strand
CCATCGGGGAGGGCAGAGGCGGGGGAAGCGGCGGCCTCGGCGGGGCAGCGGTCACTGGTGTCGCCGGGAGAAGGCAGCCGGGGGTGCGGGCGGAGGGCGAGACAAAGGAGCTGGTGCCGCTCCTCTCCCCGGAGCAGGGGGCAGCCAGCCCGGTGCCTGGCTTCCCGCCCCGCTGCTGGGCGCCTTTGCCTGCTCCTGACAGGATTTAGGTGATGGTTTAGTGGCGTGCTGTGAAATACGTTCGTTCTAGCCCAGCTTTTCTGTATGTTTTTTTCTTTCCCTGCCGCGTTGAGTTCGGTGTCCGCGGGTAGGGATGCGGGAGGTGGCAGCAACAGTTAGAATCGCTGAGAGTTTGCGGTTGAGGTTTGTAAGTAGGAAGCGCCGCAGACTGCAGGGGGTTGTGCCTGTGTGGGCTTCCTTACGGAACTCCACGCACGTTACATTGAAGTAGCTTTCCATCTGCTTTGTGGTTTAAAGGTAACGGTAAAAGCAGAGATAATGCCCGTGGGCTTGTCTTATTCCCTGTAATCCCGAAAGCCATCACGTTTGTTTGCTGTCCGATTGAAATCTAACACTATCCCAAAAAAGCTCCTCAAGTCTTAAGTCCACAAGGAAAAGAATTGTGTACTGGAGGATTATTAAGTCTTGTTAGCATTGATCTTTCATAATTTTTCATATAGGCTGCTAGTGCGTGAGAAGAACAAAATAGGAAAGTTTCTCTTAAGTGATTGCTGTTAGGTATTGTTAGCTGCAAATTCAGATTTGGTGATTAGTTGTTTTTTTTTTTAAAGACAACTTGAACAAATGACACTGCAAAGAAGCAAAAAAGCAGTTTTATGTAGCAAAGTGTAGAGTGACGTTAGTGATTGCTTTTCATTGCATCTAAAAGGCTTTTCTGCAGTTTATCCCTCCAATAATGCAGCTAGATGCTACTGTGTCTTCTCAAAAGCTTGTGCTTTTCACAGAATGCCTTCCTATATGAGAGTGGCTTGCTTTTGTTGTCCTCTCCACCTTTCAACAAGTTCTTCTATGTTGTGAAAAGTAAATAGAGTTATAAAGCTTGGTCAAATTATCTTCCAATCTATTTCATCAGTGAAATACTTTCGGTAAAAGTAATGTACTTTGAAGTTGAGTTTTAGATCCAGCTGGCACTGTTCTTGGATGTATTTTTTCCTCTACAGTAAGAAGACAATATGAAAATACTACTTTTGAAGTGCAAAACTCAGCTGCTTCTCTTCTGTGTAATCTCTTTGTGAGACAAGGTACTTTTAACAGGCCTTTTATCAGAGGGGTGACAATTTTGAGGAAGTTCAGTATCGCTTCGGATGATTTTTTACCTGTAGCAATTTCCTTTCTTTCAGACCTGAGCTGTTTTAAAGGTACAAGTTAAATTTATTTAGAATGCTTCTTAGAAGGAAAAAGGCTTTCATGGGCAGAATCGTGTTGAACTTCAGCCATCGTCTTCTGAATGGGAGGGTTTTCTTTCACTTGAGAGAGTCCATGGTAGACATGTTCACAGGCATAGCTGGGTAGTTAAGTCACTGGGATTGTAATTTTGCAAGGACTTACATTGCAAACAAGAATGTGCGTGAGATATTGCAAAGCTAGGCAGTACAAATGGTATGTGTCATCTACATTTTACTCAACACAATAGGGCCAAGCTGTGAGAAGAGACCGTTTACTGATGCACATGTTATGACTGTATCAAAACTAATAGTAAATCACTGAGTTAAAGCCTAATTCTTAGTACGTGTTAGTGTAAAACCCCAATATCTTGAACCTTCTCTGTATGTTCGTGTCAGGAAATGCATTTTCATTAAATCCTGCCTTAAAGTAAATATTAGTTTTTTTTTCTTAACCTGTCATTGACTTTAACACATGCAATGTAAAAATCACCTTGTTCCTTCTGGAAACTTACACTATTAGTTATCAAATGTTGTTTAATGTCTGGCTATTTTAACTAAAAAATAAACATACATTTTGTGGCCTGATGTGACACTATTTCGCTTTGGTTGTGTGGAAGATGTGTAGTTTGAGAAATCTGCGTGACTTGTAAAAGTCACAATTCCCAGGCTTTCCTTTGGGACTAAGAGCCTGTGGAGTACTCTTCATATCCGAGGCTTTCAAATTAAATTTCATGAGGCTTAAATGCTTATGTTTATCAGAATATTAAAATACAGTAGCACTTGGACTCTTAACAAAGATCACCTGGGCACTCTGCAAACATACAAAGCCTATATCAGGAACAGCTTAGACTTAAATCCGTTGGGTGGATCACCAGGTCAGGTTTCATACCCAAGCCTTTACTTAGACAAATACACTCTCTGCGTAGCCTGGCATGCTTCCTCTCTCACAAATGCAAGATTGGATACAAAGCTTATGCTTAAGTCTGCCATAGGATTTGTGCGGGTGGTATTGTTAGCACCGACAGAGATTATATGTATGAATCACTGCACTTGTGTGTTACTTACGGTGTTACCAGTCACCAAGCAGTCAGTCTTCCAAGAGCAATACGCATGAAGTTTGTGCAGGAGATCTATCATACTGTATAGGAAATAAGAAGCCTAATGATACAACCTTCACTGTATGTATGCTCTGTCTTCTTTGAAGTTAGGAGAACTACAGTCTACATCTCTTACACTTTAGAAAAGTTGAAGACTGCAAATTTGTATTTGTCGTCTGAGGTGTAATAGCTTGATGACCTGAGTGACTCTGTGTAATCTCTAAGACTTCTTCTGTGGTATTATGGAAATACAATATGCTTAAAACCTGCATTTTATATGCAGTGTTTTTCAGTGTGTTGGTGTTTGTACTTGGTAGGATGTACTTGAAAGTATTTGTTTCTGATAGTTTCCCTGCTCAACAAAATTACAGCTTTTGATTTGTTAGTGCTGTTCTGCTTAACTATGAGAGTATAAAAAAAAAAAAAAAAACAAAACAAAACAAACACCCACCTTAATGAGAATTGTAAGCATGATAACTTTTCTTTAAATCCATATTTTCTTTCTTTAAAAAAAAAAAGGCCCTTTTGACAATTCGCTGTCCTCAGTTGCCAGAATTGAAACGGTAGCATATTAAATGCATATTTGGGAGTGGAGAATGTGTTGGAATTAAAATTTTATTTTATTAGCATCACTTATTTAGGAACTTAAATTGGATTAATTTAATTTATTTGAAATGCTTCTTGAGATAATCTTGGAAGGCAATAACAAAGTGGTGTTGGGATAAAGACTGAAAGCTGCGTCAGTTTGGTGTCGTTGAAGACAAGGAGTACTAAAGTATGAAAATGTTTTGAATATGTAGCAACTGCATATTGCTGCAAGGCCCTGTTTAAAGCTTCTAGGTTGCTAAAGCTCTGCACGCCATTGAAATGTTTTATTAGTTCCTGCATTGATCAGAATCTTCCCTATATTCTATAATGTGTAAGTGCATGCACACACTTTTAAGATGAAATTGCTGCATGCTCAAGATTTTCTTTATAAGTACTCTCAAGATTTTCTTTATAAATAACTGGCACTTAAAATATTTGAAGTTATTTGAAAACATTGGTGAAATTTAAAACGTTTTTAATGAGGCTGAGGGGTGAATGCTTCTGCACTTGTTCTTATTCTAAATCATCCAATTTCTATCAGAATTGGTGCTGGAACTTTGTTAGCATGAAAATACTCTTGGATTAGATTAAAAAAAAAAAAAGCAACATCTGAAAGATCCAACAACTATAATAGTTTCCAATTTATAGCACATCTAAAATAGTGCAGGGTGTGAAATGTTTTCTTGTACTTCTGGTGAAACTGTTGTGAAGCCTTGTCCTAATTAGGACCATGTTCAAGAGCAGTGGAATAAAAATAGAATGTCGGCTTAGTCTGGGAGGGCGACTGTTATTTACAGCGATTTCTTCAGATGCATCCCCATGTGAACTTCCATGCTTTGGTAACAACTGGAAAGGTAGTGAATGAAAGCAGCCCAAGTGAGTACTGAAATTGTCTGAATGTGACCCTGTCTTGTCGTTGCATTGCCAGAAATGGGAGAACGTTGGTGTATTTGTTTCAGTGTGATGAATTATGGGCTTCCTATAAGGCTTCAGTGTAACTTTTAAGTGGTGTACAAATTTAATAGAAGTGGGTTCGATAAATAGTTGTTACTAGGAGTATAATTTATTAGAACTGGAATCAATAAAGCATGTGAAATTTGGACAGATACTTAATAATCATCACTCTTCTGTATGGAGGTTGCCATGAAAAGTGAGGGCGTGCAAAAAACATTTCTTAAGTTTATTTTATATGACTGGCATTGCTGGAGAATCATCTGATTGTTGAGAGGAAGACTGGAAAAGGGTTATCTCTCCAAAACAGGTGTATGTTTGTGTTGTTCTGTCTCTAACCCCTAATGATATGGAATGCTGTGTAGCAATCAAAGTATAGCAAAGAAATTTAGGTAAAAGCAGTAGTAGCTTAGTGGTAAAACACACCTATTGCTAATGCAAAAGTCGCTGAGTATTTGTTTTCCATCCTGATTGGCATAAGGGCTCTCATTCTAAATTTAGTGCCAGAAACTGTATATTTTGGGCACTTTTGATAGCTACTAAAGGCTGCTCTCTTAGGTAAGAGATATCCTTTGCATTTTGTTACTTTTTTCTATTTGGAAGCTAACCTTTAATTAAAAATAGCATAGTATGCTCTATAGCTGCACTGGATACTAATTAACTCACTTCAGTGCTTAAAGCCATGCTGTCTCCTAAGGTTTCCCGCTGTTTGCACTGGATAAATATTTATGCTTCAGCAAGGCATTAACTTCAACCTGATGAATAGTGCATACAACTTTAATGTTTTTGTTAATACTAAACACCATGATTCAGTACTATTACTATATTTTATTGCAATTCTTTCTTTTTATTTTAGAAAATGGGGAAGAAGCCTGTTATACTTCAAATAAGCGATAGAGAATTAAATCTAATAATAATTAATCTGTCTAGCAGTCTGAGTATTGTATAGCAGCTAGTGCTGGATAATATAAGGTCTTCATGAATGTCTGGTTAATGGACAAGGCTGCACTATATCCTTGTGGCTTTTTTCAAGTACTGGAATCCCATTCTCATACATAAAGGCAATTGTTTTGTATTTAAAATTCTTTTTAATCCTACAGTATGTGCTATATTAAAGGAAGTGACTGGAATATGGGTAAAACCATTAAGTTGACCTAAAAAAAAATCTTAAAAAACTACATTTAACAGGTTTCTAATACCAGCCACTACCTCTGAAAATTAGGATACTGTGAATATTTTCAAAGTCTATCATGTAAGACATTGTAGGTATACTATAGTAACATCTCTATCTGAGGAAGCAGGCTATAGGATCTTCAGGTAAAAAATGAAAAAGCTTTTCACCAGTAACACTCCTGTTCAGCGTTTGCTGTCTGAGGGAAATTCTGTTACTCTTTCAGAGCTGAAGTAGGTTGCAAAATCAGACTGCAACGTCATTATCTTTTGTGTTAGGCTGATGGAGGGAAATTTTTTTTTTAAAGCGTGAGGAGGAATGATAGTAAGGAATTCCTTAGTTCTTGGTACTTAGTGCTAAAACAACAATTTTATGTTCCTTTCAGTAACTTTACGCTGGATTTTGACAGTGAAATTCTGAGTATTGTCTCCTACAGTTTCTGGCTCAACCAATTACTGTCTACTCAGTTAAAATAATACCTTTCTTAATGCCTTTCTTCAGGTTGTGCCAAAATACCTACCTGCTTCATGTCATGTGCTGCAGACATGCTACTGCTTTTACTCAGTTACAGCTTTTAGTCTCAATAAACCGTAGTCTTTCCACTTGCATCTCTCATTCTCCCAATTATATTGACTCCATATGTCATGTCTAGAAAGACTAATAGGCTCCTGCATTTTTTTCCTGCTTTGAACTAAATTCCCAGTGCAGCTGCCAGAGGAGCAGGTGAGAGGCTTTTGACAGTAATTCTGCACGTCTGCTTACACACGCATTCTGTAGCTTTGCGGATGCTGGTATAGTATTTACCAATTCCTGCCTGTCTTGAGAGAATGTGATTTACATTTAATTGTAAAGCTGAGGGAAAAAAAATCAAGTATCTTTCCCTCCTTCCTGTTTTCTCAGCAGCATTTTTTGTCAGTACTGTAAATGATGGGTATTTTCACCACAGTGGTGTTGTGATGAGACACTATACTTCAGACAATCAAATTGTCATGTTACTTAGTGAAACACAACAAAGGGAACATCTGTTTTGCAGAGAACTTAATGGTACTGCTTGAAGTATCAGAATTCTGTTGTTTCAGCTAGAATTGGTTGATGTTTTGTTGAATTTTCAGTAACGTGTGCAAATATAGCAGAACTACTCTTCCAGCACTTCTGCATCATGTTAGAGATTGACTGAGTAGATTATCAATCTCTGCTGCTTTTATTTTTTTTTTTTCTGCCTTAGAAGCTGCTGTTTGGCATACATATTTTCAATATTATTCTTTTTGTCTTATGCCAAAATTTGGGCGTCTGAAGCATGTGCATTTGCACTGGTTACCAAGAGTTCTTACTAGAATGTAATGATGTTTTGTGCAGTGGTATTTTATCCCAAACTGTTGTTACTGGCAAGCTGTAGCTGTACAGGGAAAACTGATAAGGATTTTCCAGCTGAAACTTAACATAATCAGAGAACATCTTTAAACTGTGCAGTTCCTTTGCATATGTAATGCATACATTCATTCATTCCTTAAGGAAGTAATGAAAATCTTTGGTTTGTTCCCATTTTAGTGGTATTTAAAAGTGTCTTAGATGTTTTGTCCTATGTTGGCAAAGAAGTGGACGGTTGTTCCCCTATATTCACAAAGTTGCAATCCAGTGAAACAGAGACAAGGACTAACTTAACCATTTACAACTGCTTTTATGTTTGGTAAAATAAAGTCCTGTATAAATTCATCAGCAGCGTAGGATGTGGGTATACTTGATGTCAAGGGAAAAAGGAACACCTAAAAGAAGGTCCCTGCTTGTAGAGTAAAAAGAGGAACTGGCAAAAGTGTGAATAGGAAGTTAACTGAGTGATGAAACAGAAACAAAATGATGCCACATTTACCCTTTAAGAGGTTCCTTAATTGTGTCTACTGATTTTTAAATGGTAGATACATGATCTTTTTGTGTTGTGCAGTTATTAACCCTGACCCCCCAAATGTCATACTGTTTCAAAAGTGTCCATTCACCAAGATTATATTTGTGTTTTCCTCCCATGTGATGTAGCTTGTTTTGCTCTTCGTTCATTGCAACTCCTCTTTCCTATGGATATGACAGTTCTTACAAACATAACATGTTGTTTCCTAGGGTTGTTAAGCTGTATTGATGTCGTTCAGCTCTGGTTCATTTGAGTCCACTGTGTCCCAAATGCATATGTAGTCAATGACCAATTTCCATGTATTGTCATAATTGCATCTGCCATTCAAGTGACTCTTCAGTTGCCGCTTGTAAGCAGCATACACTATATCAAGTTCCAAGTTCATAGACTTCAGATTATTATAGAAACAAATTTTGACTACTTCGTTGTTAGGCTACAGAAATATTTGTCAGGCTCTAAATCATGAAGTCTGTGCTTTAAACCAGGGCTCTGAATTTGTAACTGAATATTGAAGTACCGCTCACTTTTTCTAGGAATACTAGATATGTGGGTCTTAAAGAATGCACTTGGAAATCAGGCCTGTCTTGAGCAGAAGACATCTTGAGATTTAATGAGAATGCAAATAAAAAGAAACAGTAAAAGAAAATGAATGCGTGCTCTGTTATTTTTAATCTTAAACTGTTTTCTGCTACCTAAGTGATATCCATATAAATTCATTAGAAACTTTCTGTTCTTATGGCTATGGAACGATGGCAGATTACTTGGTGATACCATTTACCCTGGAAATCTGTACGTGTGTTGCTCAAATAAGAGTCCCTCTAGAACTTGTGTAATAATTAAATTAATTATTCATTAACTAATTAATCATGTAAATAATTAGATTTATATTTCTTTCTTGGCATAATTAATATTCTGAACTTTAGATGCTTTCATGAGGTGGGAATTTCTTACTTTAAGGGCTTCTTCATCTAATATGAATTTAACCTAAATTAATATGCCCTACGATGTAAGACAATTAACATCTCTTTTCTGCTTTGCCACTATTGTTCTTTTGGGATTTGACTTTTTTTTTAAAAAATTACAATACAGAGCAAGACATACAGGGTAGTAAATTGTCTAAGACCTCAAGTTGCACACACATTGTCTGTACTACAGCATTGAAATTATATGTAGCTACAGAGCATTTCATGTATCTTTTCTGAATGAGACAGAATTGTGGGTCCTGCTGTTGCTTTTTAAAAATTTTAGTTAAGAAGTCATGTTTTCTTGTTGCTTATAAAGTATGTAAAAAATACGAAGTTGTTCTTGGATGCTCTGAAATGTTTTTCAAATTAATGTGTCCGGTCTAGTGAGTGCAACAGGCTTGTTCAGGAGGGCTGTTGTGGGTGGAGGAAAGGAAGGGATGAGGAAGAATGAGAAAACTGACATATTTTTCCTGAAGCTGTTTAGCACAGCATTATGTGCATGTATTGATGGATCACTTTAATACTGTAACTTAACAGGGAGCAATCATCAACCACTCAAAGCAAACTAAATCCTAAGATTTTCAGTATTGATGTCCCCCTCCTCTGGAAAATGCACCTTCATATAGTTGTGGGTTTTTTTCTGTCAAAATGAGCTACTAAACCACATATCAACAGACCACCATAAACTTCTTTTTGCTATAAAATCTGTGGTGTATTCCTAATAGCAAGGTTCCTACTTTTCTCTCACGATCTTTAATTCTTTGCAAATACTAAGTTATCAAGAATGCTAAATCTGCTGTATTGGTAGAGTTAGGGTGGTGGGACATATCATAGCACTCAAAGTAAATGCTCTGGAGTAAAAGTAAAATCAAACTCTTCCATTGCATTTGTATTTGATCATGTCTGATAGTACACTATATTGTAGATCTGCCCTGGGTAAACATACCATAATGTTTATTCTTGCAGTGTAGTAAGTTCTTTAAAGCCTGTTTCTGGGACATCCAAATCATTGACCTTTCCCAGGATTTTGCTTGTTTCAGATGCAATGTGTTGGACTTCCTCAGCTACAAGTGGAAATGCTTTGAAAGGATAGTTCATATTTGTGCGTACATGAAAACTTATGAATCCTTGCTGAACAGGAGTCCAGGTTGTAAAGGGAAGTTTTAATTGGACGTGGGCGACGGTCTGGTGAAGGAGGGTATGATTTCAAGGCAGACATAATTATCTTTAAATGGTTTTCATGTTAGTAATATTAGTTTGAAAAGTTTTCAGAACTTACGACAACTAATTTTTGGCAAATAAAAATAAGTCACTTCTGAACCACCTGTAACTTTTGCAACCTAATGCTCAGTTTGTGGAGTTTCTTGCACTTCGTGGAGGCAGAAGGAACATTCAGTTGAAATGAAGTTCCAAGCTGCTACAAAATTTCTTCCTCATGTGAAGCTTGTGTAGTATCTTCTAAAGTCAGTCTCTAGCTTGCAGGTAGCCATCTATGCAGATACATAGAATGGAGTTGGAAATAGGCAGAATCTCCTGAAATCTCATTCTCAGCCAGTGGAGTTGGTAAGTTTTGGCCAAAAGTGTTGCGTTCTTAATGTTGCTACTAAAAAGTAAAAGGTGAAGAGTATGAAAAATGGAACACAATGCTCAAACTCCTGTCCTTATTTGCGACCTGAGTCTTTTTTCTTCTGATAAGTCACTGCTAAACTACTTGTCAGATGAATGCTTCTCCACTTGCTGTAGCTGAAACTACATGCTGTAATGGTAGAAGGTGTTGGAATTGTGCCTTTAACAGTTGATGCTCATAGATGAAGTACAGCCTCTACTCAATTCTCCACATGCTTTTTAGGTCATACTCAAGCTATTGTGCAGCATCTGCTTATGCATGCTTTACATTGAGTCTTTCCAACAGCTGAATTGTCTGACACCTTTCTTTTTGATATGTGGTTGAAAGTTCTGAACAAACTCTAGCTTGAGATGACTTGCCATTTTTACTTAGAAAGGAAAACTTGTTTTTAAAATTCGCTTGCAGCAAACAGACTTCACAAACAGCTAGATTAAATGAATAACTACTAGTCAAGGTATACTATAGTAGCACTGAAGTTTGAGGAGGCAAGGAACTAGATGTCATGCCATTGCTACTAAAATAATGCTCTGTGCTCTTGAAAAGACGATTGCTTGGTTCAAGACTTACATGCAATGCTGAAACAAGAGCTGCACCGTAATTATTCTCTGCATAGTTTATTCTATTTCACTATTTTAAATTTGTTTTTGAGTTTCAGGGAAACTTCCTGACTTTATAGGGATGAACGTACTTTGGTCTTAGGGAAACTAGGGCACAGGAGAACAGTAAGTTTACTTTGCTTGGGTTCTGTAGAGAATGTTTCCTGTAAGTAGATAACTTCTGCAGCACTGCTTTCCCTTACAGAAGTGGTAAGAGCACTGTGTCATGTACTGCAGTATTGCCTGCTCATAGATGCACGACCACAAGTTACAGGAGTGCTGATACACAGAAAACAGACAAAATTTTTAAAGCTTTCTAGTTTGTTTTTATCAGAGCATAAAGAAGATACCTTTATTTTAATACTATGGAGTTTTGTGCCTAAAGCAAAAACTGGAAAACCTGTGTGGATTAGGTCATTCTTGTAGTGTTAGCACACTGTTCTCTTTTACACATTTCTTTTGTCCTTTCAGTTATGTTTGGTTGAGCTTGTAGTTGTACTCACTTTAATGTTACTTCAATTTAAATTCTATTTCCTTATGGTGCATATAGTTATTTCTTTGTGTATGTTGAACTGTTAACAATATTAATCCAGAATACGTAAGAGCATACTTTAAGACAAGATTTGTCAACTACATATATTTTATTTTATTTTATCTAAGACAAGGCTGTTTATATCTGTTCTTTCTTAAAGATTTAGTAAGATGTAAACAATAGTGTTTGCATGGAGTAAAACGAAAGAGGAAGCAAATATAGTTCAGCTGCTAAGAAAAACTGTTTAAAAAGTAATAGCTCTTACTTTAATTTCCTGTAATGAATGTAACTATTGGTATATTACAGATGATAGAAAAGCTAACTCTAGAGGATATACTGCAAATAAAATAGCTTGAAAGAGAGTAGGGCTTCTGCGAGCTGGAGAATAGGATGTAACTGGAGTAAGATGGCTTACAGGTGGTCAATTTTGACTGGCTCTGGGGTTACCAGTATGGCAGTTGTACTTACAGTGTGCTTTTGTGCAGAGAGCAACAAGGAAGAAATGGTAAAGTAGGATTTAAAAAAAAAAAAAAGTAATCAAGCTGTGGAAGTTACTTCATCTTAACTTCAGTTTGGCACTGTACTGCTAGGGCTGCTTTTGTACTGCTTTAACAATATAAATTTGACTTAGTATGGCTTGTATAAATTCAACTGAGTATATCAAAGTCTAATCTCGTATCTCTGTCTTGGTGAATTGTTTAGCTGTCATGATTCATTTGCTTGTCTTGAAAGAGTTATCTCCTTGCTGGTAAAGGGCAAGTATGAAGTTAGTTGGGTACAAAGGTAGTTTGTAATTGTTGTTTGCTAATCTGAAGTTGAGGAAATATAATTGCCAGGAGTCAAAGATCAGGATTAAAATCTTCAAAAGCCTATGCTTATAGGGATCCTACCATCTACTCAAGAGTTTTTAGAAAGCTTTCATCATGAATGTTTTGGGTCATGTGGGAGGGAGGTGGCAAAACTGAAAAATGCCCTTGGCAACATGAAATTCAAATTGGCTGCAGTTTCAGTTCCTTTACAAACCCCTGGGAACAAACATGTTCAAAACAGTTATCTTTGTGTAGGTTCATTACCATATTGTGGAGTAATGGCCATACTGAATCACCAGAATTTCTGAAACCTCATTGTCTAATAGTGGGTGTTAATAGAGGCCTAGAGAGGAACTGGTAGGGGAAGCTGGAAGAGTGTTCTGGGGAAGCAACTTCTGACTTCAACTTTCTGAACTGGGAGAAGTGCTTATATATTGAGTGGCTGTGGATGGATTCTTCCATGAATGTGTCCAGGCATCTTTTTCCTGTGCATTTCTGTAAAATTCAGGTACTCAGACTTGGGACTCAACACATAATTTCTTTGCATTGTTTTTGGTAACTCCTGTTTGTTTTGAGGTGTCACCTATAGTTCCACTAATGCTTGTTAGTTCTCCTGTTAGAAGATGTTGAACAGCTGTCTCTTGTCATTTTAGCAATTTGCTTGAGCCTGAGTCAGCGATGCTTGGTGCACTGTAGCTATCTTGTTGACACTGCCTGATTTTACACTGAAGATGGCAATTTTCAGAGAATATTTGATACTGAGTCTTTGAGCACTACTTGGATTGTCTGTTTGAACAGAACATGTGACTGTTTCAGGCTTAGCACAATGGGGGTTTTATTTCTTTGTGCAAGTTTGAAAAATGTGAAGAAGTCAGACCTGGCCTTTGTGGTTTCTGAAGCTTACCAGAGTGGTTTTTGGAGTCCACAGTAGCATTGGTTTCTTTTCTCAAGAGACTTTGAATAATTTGCTACCCATTACTGCGCCTACAAGTATCTGTTTGAACAAGATAGCTTGATCATATTCAAAATTGTATAGTAAATTAACAGATCACCGTATCACTAGAATGAGTTGTGCATTAACATCAGGGAAATACATTCTCTTCTTCAGTGATTTGTTCAAGAATACATTTGCCTGGATGCTGTTTTCTGTTCTGAGGTTTACCAAGGATTGTGTCTTTGTTTCTGAAACAAGTTGGGAGAGAAAAGGGTTCAGCAATGTGTATTTTAACCAGAGAATGTAGTCCTTAAGTGAACCTGATGTATGATGTAGAGCTGATTAAAAAGTTTTTAATACTACTTGTACTACTTCAAAGGGTAAGAAAAGTGGAGTCCTAATTGGCTCTTCCCTAGTTTTGAATACAAACTACTACAGAATACAAGATCAACATGTATCAGGGACTTGTTCTTTTATGGGTCTGGTATATCCTAATAGAATGCTCAAAAGTTTACTTTGTTCCTCTTCTGGGATGAGTTGACGAATTTGTCTATTGGTTCATCTTAACTTTCTGCTCCATGCGTCCCTTAGGCTAAAAAAAAATAATGTCTTAGCAAATAGTACAAACTTCCAAGCAGATGCTTTTCAGGTTAGGTAAGGGCACACTATATGCTTTCCCTCCTTTTCCAGCAATTCCCAGAGGATGTGACTTAAGCAGTTTTTGGCTCCTGGTTTTGTTTTTTCCAGCTCTGTGACTTCCACTAGCAAATGCCTCATACTGTGGTTCCAGAAGGTCAGTTCTGCAGAACTCAAGAGTTGATTCCTCGTCCAAGTCCAGCCTCCTTGTACTTAATCCAGATTTCATTTACACGCATGTGCTCTGTGGATGAATTCTACAAAGGCTGGGTAGCTTTAAAGAATAGGAAAGTCACCTATTGTGAGAAATTTTTTTTAAATATCAACCTGTGCATGTGTTGTCTGTGATTTCATTCAAGGCTATGATTTGATATTTTTGTATTAAAAAAGTCTTGAGTGACAGGTATGAAAAACTGAAGCCATTTAAGTAGATGGATCCATTAGTAAGTTTGCAAGAGAATACACCTTAATTTGTCTTGGCTTGCCCACCACCAGCTCAGTGCATAGCAACTTTTTCTCCCCCCTCTATTGAAATCAGTAAGTTCGGTAAGATCCTGTTGTATTTGTGCTGTAATGGAAAATGAATGGTATTTGTAGAGACTTTGTAGAAGTGCCTTCCAAACAAGACTCACTTTTGTCAGCTAAACTTGCTTGATATCTTATTCCAGTTGTACTACTCATCATGAAACAAAGCAAAAATTAGTACCTCCTATGTAAGGAGAGTTTTATTGTAGTATTAGAATAGAGTGAGATCAATTTACAGCTCTCAGAGGCTGCTTATTACTTGGGAGCAGATCCAGAGAACAGTCTTACTTCAAGCTATATCAAAATAGATTGCAGACTTTGAGTGAAATGTAAGTTAGGCTTATTCTCCTCTTGTTGATGTTAGAGCTCAAGTTGTGTATCTCCTAGGGTTCCAACGTCAGAGAATAGTAAGGGCTGTGTGGTTTTATATATGCTTACTTTAAATAGATGTTCTACTAGGAAAGCTAGTTTGTAAATTGTTTAGTGTAAATCGTATTTCTTGCTGCTAAACCAAGTTGGGAGTCTTGTGGAAAATACTCAAAATTGCTTTTAACTCACAAGGTATAAAAACACAGATAAATTTCCCATGTGTTAACTGGGCTTGCAGTAGCTGTGCATGCTTTCATCATGTGGCAAATGTGCAAATGTGATAAGACCTGCAATGAAAGAGTGTCACCTAAAGTTGCTTTACTTCATGTGTGATATAAACTAAGAACATATGTGTCAAATAAAAAATGAACAGAGATGTGACAACTTGACTGTTACTAGATCCATCACAAATAATTTTGTGGTATCATTTGGATCTTTGAGACTTCTTCCTCTTTCCTGCAACTGTTTTCCATCAGGACATCCAAATGACTCTGTCTCCTAATCTCTTGGAATGAGGAGCATGGGGACATTTGACGCCGTTCATCAGTTTTTGTCAAAGTATTGTTTGATTTGTGGGGACAAAAGCAGCCTGTTTTTAAAGAAATTCTCAAACTCCACTCATCTGAACTCTTTGCAGGGACTTAAGAGGAAGAGACCAAGAAAAAAATCTATTCAAAGGGAATTACATGCTGATGTACCTTAAAACAAGACATTTTTTGGGAAATGCTGTGTAGTGCTTGCTGTATTGTTTGAATTTTCATTACAGTTTTGGTATTTATGAAGTACATTCTTAATACAATTTTACAGCTTTTTTCAGAGTAGCAAGTATTTACTTCATCCACTTTATGTTGCGTTAATTCCATAGTGACGGGGGTGTCTAATGCTTACAGTGGCCTATATCTTGCAGTTGAATCCACTCAAATGGAGTTGTAATTAAGGCATGCTGTTTTAGTCCTTTCGGGATTCTTTTCTGTAAAAGGTTAACAGATGCTATAAATTAGGCCTTATTTTGGCCTACTTTGTGTTAAAAATTCCATTTTAGAGTTACTTTTTGTAAACTTTCTATGGGCTTCAGAAAAAGTTGTGGTGTTAACTGAAATTTGCTAATCCTTCCTTTAGAACACTCTTGGGTTTGCTGGCTCTGTCCATACATTGTTGCAGTTCAATTTGATCTATTATTTAACTAGAACAAATGTGGCAATCCTTAGCAAAACAGTAGGTTGGCTGCCTATTTTAATAAATAGCACACACCTGATGTATGGAATTGAAGCATTTTTTCCTTCAAGGAAAGGTCAGTCTAACAAATAATCTTTGTCTTTGCCTTCAAGGGAAATAATTATAAAATTAGATTTCTTCTTTATGACACCCAAATGTGTATTGCTGCAGATGCGTATGTGCTTGAGGTTAAATAGTGTATTCAGAAGGTTATATGCATTTTTTAGTGCATGAAGGTAAAGTAAGGACAGTCTATCTTCTGTGCATCTCAGCTGCCTTAACTCTCAATGGAATGCCTCTGCTACTTTAAAGATCAAAGACTGAATAGCAAAAACTTTGTCCTGTTTCTTTTAGTTTAGCTTTTTATAGATTTCATTTCATGCTTTTGCAAAAAAAAAAAGAAAAAAAAAAAAAGACTTGCCTTCAAATACACAGTCATAAAAGCTTGAAGTATTGTCCTTAGTCCAATGGATAATGCCAGCTAAGGATGCTTTTACTGTTTTTACTGGTCAAATGAAACCCGTGTTCTCTGGGAGGCTTTAATCTGAAAATAATACTTGATGGATCAGTAGACTTAGGTGAAAAAAAAATAACGTGTCTCTGACAAGTGGTGTCAACTATGCACTGAAGTATCCAGGACTCTTCTGTACACTTTTAATCATGGGTTTCTTGCTTTGAACAGTCAATATTAGCACAGGCATTTGAGCTATTAATGGGGCTCAGTAGGGAATGGTTACTATTAACCCTGCTAGAAGCATGAGACACTGCAAAAGCCTTTGCCTTCACAGGAATGAAAGTAGGGCTAGTAGATCATGTGATCTGTATGAACTGATGAGGTTGTTGCTTCAATAATTATAGTAGGAATAGCCTTTGTGTTTGTTAGCACACAATACTATCCTTAAAAGCCTCACTTTGCAGCAGGGTTTGACACACAACTGATACCATTCAGAGGCCACTAATCCATATTGTTATCATTATACCTTTAGAAACCGTCGGTGTTGGTCAGAAAGAGTTGGTATTTGGCTAGATGAGTTTCCTTCGTGACAATCCTTCCTATTTCTTTGTTGATACAGGGTGACAGAATGGGTGAGATTTGAATGGACCTCTAGAGATCAAGTACAACCTTCTTTGCTCAAAGTAGTGAAAATTGGAACAGGTTGCCCAAGACCTGGTCCAACTGAGTTTTGAATATCTCCAGTCATGGAGAATCCTCAGCCACTCTGGGCAATCTGTTGCAGTGTTCAATAACCCTTATATGACATTTAAACTCTTTTTTAGTGCATTTCAATCTGTCCCTATTGCTTCTTGTCCTGTCATAGGACACCAATGAGAAGTGCCTGGCTCTATCTTCTTTATTCCCTCTCCTCAGGTAACTATCTACATTCATAAAATCCGCATGAGCCTTCTCCAGGCCTAAAAGCCCCAGCTCTCAGCTTCTCCTCATCTGAGATGCTTCAATTCTTCTATCAGCTTTGTGGCCCTTTCCCAAACTCTCTACAGTATGTCCACATGTCTGTTGTGCTGGGGAGCCCAGCACTCCAACTGTGTCTCACTAGGGCTGAGCACAGGGAAGGATCACCTCCCTTGACCTGCTGTTGATCTGGGTGCGTGGCCTTGACCTCTGTGGCCATCTCTGCCACTAGGGTGCGTGTGGCTGGCTCATGTTCCCCTTTTTCATGAAGTCCCCCAGGGCTTTTTCTGCAAAGCTGCTTTCCAGCTGTGTGGCCCCTGTGTGTGCTCGTGCCTGGGGTGGTTTGACCCCAACAACAGGACTTGGCCTTTCCCTGTAAACTTCCTGAGATCCATGTGTCGGCTCACGTCTCCTGCCTGTTGGTGTCCCTGTAAACAGCAACACACTCCTCTGGGGTACTGACCTCTCCTCCTGGTTTTGTGTTATCTGCAAATGCTCTGAGGGTGAGCTCTGTCCCATCGCCCATCTTCATTAATGCAGATGTCAAACTGTCCTGGCCCAGGTATTGACCCCTGCCATACACCAGTAAGGCCAGGTCTCCAGCTGGGCTTTGTGCCACTGGGCAGAGCCCTTGAAGCCTGGCAGTTGAGGCAATGTTCTGTGCTCAGAGGCCTGGGATTCCTGAGGGCCGCTCTTGCTGATAACGACACGACAGTAGTCTGGTCATGTGAGCTATGCTGCTGTCTCTCAATGATCCTATTGAGATCCTAGCCCTGCAACTTGCATGCAGACCACTAATTCCTCCTGCTTGGTCACCATTCTGTGTGTGTGTGTTGGTGTATGGATGCTTCAGAGAGGCACCCAGTCATGCTTATTTGCTTGAAAAGGTATTAGAGCTTCCTCCATCACGCTGTCCTGCAGGCAGTGCTTTATATATGTGCTTACATTTCAGGTGGGGCCCTGGTTTGCTCTGTTTTTTGTTTTTTGTTTATGAGGTCTCTCTTGCCTACATCACTCTGTACCCATTGCTTACCAACCTGGTCTGCCACTTCCTCACTTGGCTGTGGGTTGTCATCTACCTCCCCTGATGTTGCTGGTGTGTTCCTCGTGGAGCTGCCCCAACCCTCTACCTGCCAGGAGAAGCCTTTTAGTGGAGCTGCTGCTGCATTTTACCTCTGAGGTGTTTACAGCTACTACTGCTGTTCTCTCCAGAAATTAAATAAAGCCCTGTGCGGCTTATAATTCCTTAGCCCTTCCTTGTTCCCCTTTCATCCTCGGAAAGTGCTGTTCTTGTATGTTTGCATAGAGTTGCATATCTTTCTGGGGTTATAAGAGGAGATTGGTCTACCTGGTTCCCCATGGTTTCAGCTGACCAGGTAATTTATTTAATGATAGTGCTATTGAGAGGGGGCGGAAATCTCTGGCTGTTTACACTATTATCGTGTATTAAAATGATTCAAGAAGTTGCTGAGCAGCCTGTTCAATTTTATTGCTTTTGCCGTGCATGTTTGAATAGTCATATCCTCAAAAACATGTCCTGTGCGTTGAAAGATTTTGGTCACTTTCTCTTTAAGTAAAGCCACTCCGCATCTCTTGCGTTCAGGTCTTGGTACTGATGATCTTGCTCTGTCTGAGATGGTGCAGGATGTTGGACAGGGGAGTCCATCTTAGGCTACATGCTGAGGCAGCAGGCTTGTTGTCTTGCAGTTGCCATGGTGGGGGAGGATTGAAAGGTTTTTCCATCAGTCTTTATTTCAGTGACCTTTTCCAAGTTAGGAATAGCAGTTGACTAGGAAAAGCCAAAACACTCATTTCTCTTCAGCGAATCCATACAGTTTTCTCTCAAGTTCTGTAAGCTGAAAAATAAATCGAAATTGAGAAGGTAATATTTTTCTGTTTTCAAAATGCCATTTCTGCAAATCTTTGACTTATTGAGCTTCCCACGCAATACATATTTGCAATTTATTAAACTGCTGTATGTGAAGACTCCCATGCTTAATGCTTCCAGCAGCTTGCTAAGTGAGGTAGAATAAAAGTTCAAAGTAATGTCAGCGTGTGAAATGTTAACAAGTAAAAGCATGATAAGATTCTTTAAATATTCCCAGGGGCTTAATTTTCATTATCTGTTTAACGCAGTGACTACGTAGTTTTCACAAACTGTGTTTGCTTATTCTTTCAGGCTGAAAGTTTCAGAACGGATGTTGGAAGATGTTAGCTGTGGATACTGGGGTTGTGGAGGAGTGGTTATCAGAGTTCAAGGTAACATACTCTCAGATGTTTAGCCGGTAGTGTTTGAATTGCTGCTGGAGCAGTGTGCAAGAATGCCTGATTGCTATAGAAAATGAAGAAAAATAGTAACCTTGGATTTTGCTGAGATAATGTGATATATGCAAATACCTGCTTGAAAGGAATTTTTTCATTGTCCTCTTTCGAATTACGTTCTTCCTGATAGAGAGCAGTGAAAACGCGTATCACAGATGAATGGTCTTGTTGGTTTGAGTGTGGACTAGACTTGGCTGTAGGTTTTGCTTCTGATCTGCTTAGATACACTGGGAATGTGTTTTCCTATCTGTATAATGGAGTATGAACTCCTTTGAAGGACTGCAGATACGACGTACTGTAAGAGCTATGAATAGTAAGTTTAAATATACAGATTCCAAAGGGTTGTTGAAAAGGTTAGATTTTTACCCTCCTAAGTACTGGCAGAAAATCTATTTAGTGTTTGAGAAGAGCTGTTCACATCAACTGGCATTTGTGTTCTTTCAGAGTAATACTGTATCCTGTGATAAAGTTCAGTAGCTGGGTACAGTCAGCCTTGAGAATAGCCCTTTAAGTATGGGGCTGTAAACTGCTAAGTTTCACAGTACTGAAATTTCACAGTGAAGTTTCATTGGGATTACACCTGGATTGTAGTCTTGGTTTTTTATCTGTTTCCCATCTACTGTCATTACATTCTGTATGATACTGTCTGCAAAATAATAAAATGAAGTGTGTCTTCTGGCAATTTTGTTGTCCTGAAAACATGGTGATATCCGTAGTAAGGATTTCGTTGTGAAACAAATTTTAGTTTACTATAAACTCTGATAAATAGTAAATTGTAATGGAAAATTGTTGTTCGAATAGCTGTTATATTTTAATGACAAAAATTGCTTTTTCTAGTAGTTATAATATTTTTATTTCAGACACTGCCAGAAGCATCCATATCCAGCTATGCTACAAACTTGAAAGACAAGAGTGCTTTGATTTCATCTCTTTACAAAGTAATTCAGGAGCCACAGAGTGAAGTAAGTGTATTGGATCTCTCACATAAAATGGCTGACATGACACTACCGGAATAAAATAAGGCCTTGTGTGCTAGTTAATTGTGTTCTAACTATGTGAGCTACAGAATCACATGAAGAGGCTCCGTCAAAATGTTTGTTCTTAGCAATGACATACTACCATGGAAATTATTAATAAGTTTTGTAACCTACTGATCATAGCCAAGCTTGCATACTCCTGGGCTTCAGGACTTGGGTGTAGAATTGCAAAATATGTTAAGGGATTGAAAAGATGTTTGAGACTGACACAGGATTCTTTCTGTAATTCAGTATTACTTGAATGTGAATCTGTAGCAATCAGAAGCCTGTCTATTACAACCCAAGAGAACAGTGTTAGATAGGTTTGTAATTCTTCTAAGTTATTTCTTAGGTTTTACCTTTTTTTGTTCGTATTTTAAATACATACAACATAAGTATATGCATTCCTACAGTGGATATACCCTTGATGAAATGATGGCAAAAAAAGAAAAAAAAATGGGGGGAAGGGAGCAGGTTTGCTCTGTACCTGTGCCAGGAATGGTTCCATACCCCATGTCTGCACTTTGTTTTAAAGTGTCCAGGTGAATTCCGAACATACTGACATGGTTTTAGTTGTGTTTTATTAACTGAATTGTCTCGCTTTCTACCATCCAGCAAACCTTAGTCTATTGTTTCAAAATCGCACCTCTTCTGAAAAGACCCAGCATAAGGAACCTTTCCAAAGTTTGAGATGATGCCAATAGTGGTCATAGGATAAAATGCTTTCAATATATACATTTTTAGAGAGAAGGCTGGTAGAAAAACTCCCAGGTTGTCCAGCAAAGAAGAAATGTAATTTTACTTTGCTGCTCAGAAAGGCATTCTGAGTCATTCTGAGGCATGCTGAGTCAAGCCTGTCTGGTCTTCGGAATGTGTATCAACATGTAAATTAATCTGATGAGCCTCCCTGTTGGTTGCCAAATTGATATGTTCATATGTTCTTTGATTTCTTGCTACTTTTGGCCATCACTAGGTTTCTCAGAGACCTTAATAGCAGGGTGGTCAAGGCCCTGCAAATTCTGCTCAAAAAGATTGTTGGGATAATTGTGGGGGCAAAATATTGAAGATTTCCCTGTCAGTGAGACTTTGAATTAAATGGAAAAGCTAGTGCTGACACTGGGTGTTGTGCTGCCTTGGGAGAACAGTCCTAAAGTCTTTACTTGGACTGTTCTCCGAGTACCTGTCACTTTGTGGAAAGGGCTACTTGGAGCTTTCCACATTGTGAAAATACTTATAAACTAGCAGTTAAAAAGACAATTAATTTCTTTCAGCTGTTATTTAAGATCTGTTAGCTGCATTTTGTAATGACAGCCTGCTTTACAGTGTAGGATATGTGCTGTCCTTTCTTATCTCATGCAAAGGGGAAAGATTAATGCGTGAACACTACACATACTGCTGAGATTAAAAACAACCAACCCCATCTGTGTATTTTTGAATATATGTACTTCTAATATAATAATTATCTCTACCTTAAAATTGTGATTAAGGGGGGATGGATGTGTTCTTTTTTTTTTTTTTTNTTTTTTTTTTTTTTAAGCATTTGAAAATGAACCATGTCTATTTGCATCTGTGACTGCATCTTCCTGCTGGTTCATGTTTGCTTTTCATATGGGATTTTTTTGGTTTGCTTTTCCAAAAATTTAATAATCAACTTGTGAGATAAATGAACTACTTGTTTGCTATAGCAAAGAAATATCCAATTCATAGTAGCTGTGTTAGTAAAGACTTTGTTAGTTACTTTTGAGGTTCCTGGGCCACTGATAGGTGAAAAATGTAATCAATACAAAGAGAGTCTTTGGTATATGCGAAGATTTAAAGGACTTTTAATTGAATCAAAAGCCCAACAGTTTAAAAAAAAAAAATTCTGAGGTATGTTTCTTCACAAATTCTCAAGACTTTTTGCATTCTACTAAGGCTGTCCTTTTAGATAGTAGCCATGCAGGCATTTCCATTAGGAAATAGAAAGTGTTTGGAGTGTCTAACACATTTGGATGCAGCTTAAAAGGAAGAGGGATGAAATTGCTTGGATGTTCTTCTGTTCCAGCATTAAAAATTGTTTCAGTCTACCTACTTTTTAGAACTGTTTTAGCGCAAAACAATGTCTTGAAACAGCAACAATCATTAGTGCGTTTTGATATTAGTTATAGCATGTGGTGGCATTTTGAGGAAGAAAATCTGTTTTTGTACTGATTACGCATTTAAATGTGCTGATATAAAGCTGTCTCAACTGAGATAATGATGTGAACATGGATACCTGTCATAGCTATTTATGTGCCTTTTAAAGTTCAAGCATATAATTCTGAACCAATACTTCATTAAAGGAAGCATGCAAATTGTGTGAAATATGTAAGCTGAAGATGGAAAGCACTTGTGCTGATAAAGTTTTCTAGAAGGATCTTTGATATTCTGCTCTTAAAACTGACAACTAGTTTAGCTTGGCATGATTTTTTTTGCCTTTGCTGTAGACTTTTCACAAATTATTTTTCCAAAGAGAAGCTGTATCTGTCAGAAGCTAGAAGTTCCTCTTTTTTGAATGGATCAGGTTGTCCCAAATTACTACTTAAAAAGAACCAAAACCTGCTAAGATCCTTTGGGTTCAGAAGTAACTTTTGGAGGTAAGAAATGTTGACCCAACTTTCTAATCAGGAAGAAAAACTTAGGAAAGCAAACAGATTTTTTTTTTTCTATCATGCTCTTCTGGTGGTGGTGCCTCCTTTGCTGCAATAAAGGGAACAAAATATAGAAGAATGGTGTTTTTACCTTTTTGAAAGCTTTGCTCTGTTGAAAAACTGAAGGTGTGACCTAGACAAATAGCAGAAGAACTGAGTGTTGTAGTTAGAATAAACTGTAAAACGTGATCTGCATGTTGCTAGCAGTAAAGTACGTATCTATATTCAAGTTTTTAATGACTTTCAGAAACGTGTTGACTAATACTTTGCTTTCTGAAGTTCAGTGGCAATTCCAATTATTATGGTATCTTTTCTCAGTGCAATCTCTAAAATACTCTAAGATGTATGTCTGGTTTGGCTTCCATCATTTTCAGGTTGAAACTTTAGAGGATTTTGTGCAGGAATACATTTTAGTGAAGGTCTATTACTAGCCTGAACATTCCTGGATTTGAAATTAATTTAGAGTCTATTTCTGTGAGTCATGTAAGTTAGGATGTTAAATCTTGGAGGTACGAAGCAAGGTAGCAAACCTAGTCCTTCAGGTATGTTACACTTGCAAATCACTGAAAGACAGGATTCAATTGGAGAATGTCACATCTTACGTGATGCTTTTTCTTATGTACTAGCTGGAGGTCATAAAATGAACTCAAAATAGCTGGGATCTCAGATTTTATTTTGTAAAGTTCGCTCATATAAATGCATTCACAACTGTAATTTCTATTTCAGCTTCTGGAACCAGTTTGCCATCAGCTCTTTGAGTTCTATCGCAGTGGTGAGGAACAACTGCTACGATTTACGCTGCAGTTCCTACCAGAACTGATGTGGTGCTATCTTGCTGTCTCAGCCAGCAGAGATTTGCAGAGCAGTGGATGCATAGAGGCTCTTCTCCTAGGAGTTTATAACTTGGTTTGTATTTGCATGTAATTATTCAGGCCTACAAATATTAGTGTGCTTTTGGGGGATACTGTGGAGTATTTTACTGGGAAAAAATTAAAGATTTTGTTTTAGAATTGCAATGAAGTGATTGAGTATCTCAGTTTTTGACTCTTCAAATTGGTGTCCTTGTCAGAAATCTGCAACATGAACTTTTATTCTTTTATTTTGGTGAATAATATCTCTGCTCTTTTTGTGGATCCTGGAAAGTGTTGATGCACTAATGTCTGGAGGAGACAAAGGAGTCCTTTTAATTTTTTTTGTTACTTAATTCTTGGTATGGCTATTAAACTTACGTTCTGCTTAAGAGCTGTTAGAGGAGCTACTTTTGAACTGGTTGCCCATATTTTCTGTGGTATTGTCTATCTTGCCTAGAAAACACAAAAAATCACATTCAACAAGTTCTCAGTACTCAACAACTGAACTGATTGCTTAGCTTTGAGAAATTAAAGGTCTCCTTTCATTTTGTGATAAACTTGACATCTTTTTTCATATTTTGTATGAAAAGATAATGTTTGTTACTAAATTACTGCTTTGAAGAATAGAATTATGAAGGAACTTTTAAGAGCACCATATTTTAGTTATTTAGTCTTTTTATGACTATTATAAAAACTTAGTGTTATTATGTCCGTTGGGATTCCCTTCATTGTAGTTTGTACATTCTGGATGTTTTAGGAAGGCCTTTTGGGAAGTGAAACAGTGATGAACGTGTCTCCTCTTCCCATTCTAAAAATCTGGAGAAGGCAGTTCCCATCCTTCTAAAAACAATCTCAAGTGTCTTTACCGAGCAAGTGAAAACATTTTTTCACCCAGGATTTTACTTAAAAAGACCTGAGCCCTTATATTCATCTCTTCTTTAGGCAGAGTACAGGCTTCCGGTGCTTTCTGTGTACTTAGTTGTATCTGAGAAGAAAAACATTCCTGGAAAGTATTTGGTATATCTTAAACTTTAACTCAATTCACTCCTTTATTTTCATGATGAAGTAATCTAAAATGGTTGACAGATGTGGCTATAATCACTTGTCTTTCTCCTAGAAGAGACTACATTTACTGTTAAGCTTGAAACCAGTCCAGTAACGTCCTCTTAGCTATGAACAGTTTCTTCCTCAATTTGTAAGGTAGCCATCCATTACCAGCTGCCTGGGGTCATAAGAAATTTATGGCAAGCTTCTGTAGGAAGCTGTAGATCAACCCGATTTTTGGATACAGTTATATTCCCGTCCCCCCCGCCCCCGCTGTTGCTAAAGTAAAGCCATGTTACTATTTTTCCTCTGTTGTTGTTGTATAAAAGTTGTAACTTTAACTATCAAGATGGTTCTGTCCTTCAGTATACAAAGTTGAAAAGTAGTAGGTGACCTGCTTAGATACTTATTTTCTCTTTAACCAGCTACTTTGTTTTCAAACGCAAGAGGAAAGATACAGCCTAATACAAATAGTAATCCCTCTGTAAATGTGTATGGTGATCTCTTGGAACTTGAGGAAATGAACATACTCAGAGTCCTGCAGTTTCTTACTGAAGGAAATAGAAAAATTAAGTATTGCTCAGAATAATTTTAAATTCACTACATTGTCAGGGGTATGGAATTACTGTGGCTGGACCTTGAGGATCATGAACTGGTTTATTCTACCTTCAGCTTGGAGACATACAGCGGTAGTGGATGCAGTTGATATTTTTGGCTTTCCTAGGTGTGTAGGTATCAGGTTTTTTCTAATACACTTCAGATCTTGAAATCACTCCTAAAACTTAATTACAAATCTGATTAGAATGAAGAGTCAAAATATTGGGTTTTTTTAGATTTTAAAAGTTTGGATGTAGCCAGTTTCTTTTCCCTTCTCCTCCAATATATCAAGGAAACTGTTTTCCACATGGATGCAGAAGCAATATTGAAAATTAAAGTATCAGTAGTTTGAGTGGAGGAGCTGTGTAACTCTTAAGACAGAACAGCTCTATGACTTTTTGATACTTCTCAGGCTTCCTTTACCACTTCATATTCTACTTTGACATGAGTTTTAGTAATTACTATGTGAAGTTAGTCCTTCTGCCTTCCAAGGCATGCGTGTTAGGAGACAGTGGTGCTCCTCTCTAATCTCTGCCTTTGGATGTATGAAATCTGCTGCTGAAATTTAGGGGGGGTAAAAAAAAAAAAAGTTCTTGTGTGTGTGGTGTTGGTTATTGATCAGGTCTGCTTTGGAACTTCTGAAGTTTTGGTTTTTTTTTATTTGAATCACTTAATTTTTCTTCTGTGATACTTAAGCGCATCTTTTTTTGCCTTATCCATTAGTCTTCCACTATCTTACAGAAGTGAGAAGTCTGCCAACATATTGCTATGATGGTATCTTGCAGGAAAGTAGCTTCTCTAGAGCTCTGCATCCAACTCTCTCTATAAGTATGGAATTATCAGACTTGGGCTTTTGCAAATACGATGATGTCTGCTACTATCAAACTATATGAGGCTGCAATCGTTGTAGAGCTAAAGTATTTCCAAAACAAATTAGTTGTAGAGCCATTACTTGATGAGTAAATAGTTTTCAGAACAGAATTATTAAGCATTAACCATCACAATTAGCAAATAGCATATAATTAAAGAAGATAAAACTGTTTAAACATATTGAGATTTGCAGTTGGTGTTCTTATAAAGTGGACTACATATGCAAATGCATGTGCCCTTTGCTAAGTCATTTGAATAGTTTTCAGAAACAAAGCAAATACACTGTGATAGAAATCAAATACGGCCAGAATTTCTAGAATGTAGCTTGCATTGTTATAGTATCCCTGTCAGTCCCTATAATAATTTGTTGGCTTTCTTTATCCATTCGGCCCCATCCAGCCTTTAACATTTTTGAATGTCTGGTTTCTGTAGTACAGTGTAACCATTGGTATCCTCTGTCTTTTTCAGGAGATAGCTGACAAAGAGGGACATAGCAAAGTGCTGAGTTTCACAATTCCGTCTTTGTCCAAACCTTCAGTCTATCATGAAGTAAGTGACATGTACAACATAAAGTTACTGACTGAGAAATGCAGTATGCTTTGGGGGCCTATTTGTTAAGAATAAAAGTGAAGAGTAATTTTAACGTGTTGCTTGATGACATAGGAACATATTTCTCTGTCTTGAGTACTACTAACTGATCTCCGAGGCCTCTTCAAGACTGAATAATCGTAACACCAACTCAAGGCACCAACTAGTTGTTTGTTTTTTTTTATTCTGAAGTCATATACCTCATCTGGTGTAAAATAACTTCTCAAATCTAAGACAGCTAAGCATTTGCATAACCTTAAGCCTGTTGAAAATTTATGTACAAATATGGTGATGCTGATCCTTGTGTATTTTCACTTGCATTGTATCAAGACTTAGGTGGACATGTTTTGAATGACCCTCTTTCCTTTAGCCTTCCAGCATTGGCTCCATGGCTCTCACTGAAGGAGCTTTGTCGCAGCATGGTTTGTCCAGGGTTGTATACAGTGGACCTCATCCTCAGAGGGAGATGTTAACAGCACAGAACAGGTGAAATTGTATAATAGTATTTTGCTTGAGAATCACTAATGAATCTCAACTTCTTAGTTTTTAATATAGTTACAGACTGAAGGTAGATATGTGTATGCTGTGCTTTGGGTTTTTTGTTTTGTTTTTAAACACGTGTAAATGTAGATGCACAGAGACTAGCAGCACATATTGCTACATGAAGCAGAAATGCTTACAGAACCAAACTATTCAATTGTCAATTTTATTGAAGCAAAATACCAAATCTGCACAAATAACTCTTGCAAATTTCTGTATAAGTTTGGGTTTTTTTTCAAAAATAAAGTTGGTAATGTAATTCTGATGTTTCTTGTAAATCCCAGGTTTGAAGTGCTGACTTTCCTTCTGCTCTGTTACAATGCTGCCTTAAGCTACATGCCTCCAATTTCTCTTCAGTCGTTGTGTCAGATTTGTTCAAGGTAATTTCTGTAGATTGATTACACTTAAAACGGCATTTTCAAGTTGAAATGCAATCAGTTTGAACATTTTTTATTTTTTTGTTTTAAAAAGCTTCAGGTTCCTGAAAGCTGCTTGTAAACTTGACTCTTTTTCATAAGTATTTACAGCTGCATTATTTCCTTTTAAAGTATCTCTTATATAACTTTGGGTTGAGATCTCAAAAAGGGGAAGCAATGACCTGGTTAATACCCAGTGCTGTTAAGTGAGGAAGTCAAATCAAGGGAAATGTTTGTTTTTAATCAAAGTGGTTGTATGTGTGTTAACTAAATAAAATCATAAATGTCTTCTAAAATCTTGCTGAATGTTGCATTGCAAGCTTACTAAATATATTTGGATACTGTTCAAGTTGAAGCTTTCTTGAAATTATAGTAGATCTTGTGACTAGAAATGTATCCGTTTCTTACAGATATGTTGGGTATTTCCAAAATCTGCTGCTACTTCAAAAAACAAAACAAACAAACAAACAAAAAAACCCACCTCAGCTTTGATTACAGTGTCTATTTTTGATCCATTTCTTTTTTTCAAAGAGGAAGAACTGGTAGTAAACTTATCTATCTCTAGATTTTTGAAAGTGGACTTTGGGTTAAGGAAAAAATTAGAATGTTCTCGTTAACCCAGGAAACCCAAGAGAGACCTAGAAGTGAACTACAGCAACTTTTAACTGGTCATAGTTCCCAGGTTCCTCACGCAAACAAAACATGGCAATGGATGCCTGTAAGGTTCTCTCCTTTTCGGAGGAAGTGAGAGAGCATTGGAGCACTTGGCAGTATTTACGAGAGTCCTTACAAGGTATTTGTTAGATATGCACGTCTAAATTTTAAGGGAAAAAATATTTAGAAGCTAAGCATTGTGGACATGAGGCTGATGTTGCTTATTCTGCTTGATTGGGTTTTGATTATATTTGGGATAAATAATTTTTAAAAGGCCTCCAAAAAATCCCAAGCGAATTACCAGTAGATGCAAGCAAGTCTTTCTACTTCAAAATGTTGAAGGTTTGGGTACTGAATTATTTGATACTCCACAATTCGACTTTTATCTTGGTTCTTCATTCCCTACTGGTTTTGGCATCTGTGTTTCTCTGCTTACTGAAAATCTCGCCCTAACAGCATTTTAGGGATTCAAGGGAATATGTGTCAGAAGACCCAGAATGTCTTTCAGTATCCTGTTTGGATGTGGTGCTGACAAAATTCTCAGAAGAATCTATAGAATAACTCCTTTAATTGGTTTGAGCAGTGTTGAATTCAGGTTTCTTTTGGAAGATCTGTATGAAAGCAATCTGCAGTGAATGTGCTTTCTTCTAGTAAGTCTAATTCAATTTTTATGACTTTTCTAAAGAAGTGAAAGCTTCTAGTACTTCTCATTTACAAAGATAAACTGTAAATGTGGCAATTGCAGCACAGAACAGATTTTGTGCAGATCTCAAGTGTTGTAAATTCAGATTTTTTTTTTTGTATTTAGGCATCTTCAGTTACTAAGTCTTTTCATAACAATATTATCTTACTCTGATGTAAAGCAAAGCACTTCTGCTGATGTCATTCTAGCCTTTTTAAAGGAAGTAACTCAGATTAGAGTAGGGCTTTTTAAAATTAATGAATACTTACATTAATAGAGTGTCTGTTTTAAGGTCTTTTCTATATAACTGTCAGTGTTAACTGACCACATTCCTACTGTGAGTTCACTGTTTTCCCCCCAAATATACCTGTATACTTATCTGTATGCATCC
The DNA here is from genome assembly GCA_013398915.1 of Dromas ardeola. NCBI lineage: Eukaryota > Metazoa > Chordata > Aves > Charadriiformes > Dromadidae > Dromas > Dromas ardeola. The sequence continues at coordinate 871,084 of VYZM01016283.1, read as the reverse complement.
CTGCGCATTTAGTAAATGCATAGATATATACATTGGCCCCAAAATGACCCAGTTAAACAGTTTTATGTAAACTAGCATTTTTGTTTGAACTGGATACCTACTTGCTGCTGCCTCCATATCTCAGGCTTTACACAACACTGAAATGCTTATGATTTTAGTGGATTATAAGTGTTATCTTTGAGTCAAACTGTTGGTAGAAATTATGGACTATCTGGAACTAAAGTGTTGCCCAAGTTGCAGAATAATAGCCTCTTCTGGGGGGTAAAGAGGAGGAAAACGGGATGGGATTTTTGTGGGGGAGTTGTTCAACCTAGTTAATTTCAGTAACTGGCTCATGTGGTTTAGAACTAGGTAAGAGTCAGAAAAAGAGCTTTGATGCTTTAACTTTTACCATGTATGGACAAAAAGTAATATGAGAGGATTAACTTGTTTGGTTCCGACATCTTACTTATATTTGACAGAAGAGTCTCATTTAACTGGAAGTAAGACTTTTGTTCTAGCTAGCTGTGCATATACTTTGCAGGTGAACTTTTTGTGTTTTAAGAAACAAGTTTATTTGCATTCTGGTTTCTAAAAATTTAGAGTTTTAAGCCATTTGAATAGTGAGACGCAAATCACAATGCAATCTGAAGTAATGTATTCCTAACAATAATAAAATCGGAGTTTAAAATCTGAATGAATAAGCAAGGCGTACTTAAATACTCTGTGCTTCTGGCCAGTGACAATATCAAGTCTAGGGGAAAACTTGCAATTACTTACAAATTAGCATATTTGGGTACTCTTGAAAATCAAAATTCAAAATTAAGCAAAATAAATTATTTTTTTTAGAAATATGATTTTGAATTGTTGAATTAAGACACTTAAATCTTGGTTTAGGCCAGTCTGAGAAGTTTGTATTTAGGGTTGTAAATTTCAGTGAGAACTATAACTAAATACTGATGCTCAGCAGTTGACCAATCCTATAAAGTGGCAGCACAAGTCTAGGGTTTATGGAATTACCTTCAATACTAGATAAGTGCATAGAGGGTAGGTATCCTATACCTATAGGTATCCTAACCTCATGAAGTTCAACAAGGCCAAGTGCAAGGTCCTGCACCTGGGTTGGGGCAATCCCTGATAGCAGTACAGACTGAGGGATGAATGGATTGAGAGCAGCCCTGGGGAGAAGGGCTTGGGGATACAGTGCAATATGCACTTGCAGCCCAGAAAGCCAATCGTGTCCTAGACTGCATGAAGAGAAGGATGGCCAGCTGGTTGAGGGCGGTGGTTCTCCCCCTCTACTCAGCTCTTGTGAGACCCCACCTGGAGTACTGTGTCCAGTTATGGGGTTCCCAGTAAAAGAAAAAGACATGGACCTTTTTCGTGGACCTCTGGGTCCAGAAGAGGGAGACAAGAATGATCAGAGAACTGGAACACCTCTCCTATATAGAAAGACTGAGAGAGTTGGGGTTGTTCAGCCTGGAGAAGAAAAAACTCCAGAAGACCTTATTGCAGCCCTTCAATATATACAAGGGAGGCCTGTAAGAAAGGTGAGAGGGGCTTTTTACCAAGACCTGTAGTGACAGGACAAGGGGCAACAGTTTTAAACTGGAAGAGGGTCGATTTGGATTGGACACAAGGAAGAAATTTTTTATGATGAGTGGTGAGACACTGGAACAGGTTGCCGAGAGAAGTTGTGGATGCCCTATCATTGGAAGTGTTCAAGGTCAGGTTGGATGAGGCTTTGAACAACCTGATCTACTGGAAGATGTCCCTGCCCATGGTACAGACAGTGGAAATAGATGATCTTTAAAGGTCCTTTCTGATCCAAACTGTTCTATGATTCTTCCTGAACATCTCATAATGTTTTCATTTCCTTGCATGTTGTCACTAGTGTGGCTTCCTGTCTTTCCTGATGAAGTGTTTAAAATGGTTTTGTTGTTGTTATTTGGAGATATGGTGATATCAGTATGAAAGTTAAATTTAGATTATACTAAGTATAACATGCACACTGAGAGAGTTGCTGAGCTATAGAGATCTTGGGGGCACTGGTGTGGGGTTTTTTTGTTGTTTTTTTTTTAAGTAGCCAAAGCAGAAGATGAGTTGCAGGGTAGAGAAGGACAGGAAAAAAGTGCAGTAGATTAGTGGCAAAGTTAATTTTAGTAAAAAATGGCTCCTGAAATATCTATTACAGATGTAATTTGAAAGGTACTATAATGCAATCTTAACTCTTTTTTTTTTTTTTTTCCTGGAAAAAAATATATTTAAGATAAATTTTACAAACTCTCCAGTATTGAAGCTTTCTGAGACTAAATCTTCTAGTGTATGCTTTGGAGAAGGAAATAATTTGATTAATGTCATTAAAGGTCATTCTGGAAGCCCTGTAATAGCCAATGAATTGAATATTTGACTACCCAATATCTTTGATTTCCAAAATGTTTTAACTACGGAACCTGATGTGGAATTTAGTTCAGAATTAAATTCTAAAGATGACTCTTACTGGATTTTAGAATTGATTTTTATGAATGTGACACTTCTGGTCTCTTTGCTTGAAAACTTGTATGCAACTTCCATATTATATGCAATGACATGCTTCTGTATGTAATAGTAATAGTTGCAATACTGCTTTGTTTCCTTGAATACTGTTCACTTATTTTTTGTCTGTTCTGCAGCAAATTAGTGGATTTAGAATGACTTTTACTGGCGGTTTTCTTTCATGTTCCACTGTAGTGTGAAAATGTAACATGAGTGTCTACGGTGTCTCTGTTTTGAAGGATTTGAACTCTGCCAGTAGAGGGCATACCCTTCTTCCATTATAAGAAATAGTCCGCTTCAGCACAGGCTTGTTGGTGGATACCTTCCTGTGGGTCTAATGTAGTTAAAACATGTATTAAACACCTAGCTTTCTAGAGTTCTATATGAATGCGTTCTACATCATTTGCTAATGAAAAAATGCATGATTTCTTTAGAATTTGTGTCTGTGGATATCCTCGCCAACAAGTCAGAAAGTACAAGGGAGTCAACAGTAGGATTCCAGTTTCATCTGAATTCATGGTGCAAATGCTAACAGGGATTTATTATGCCTTGTAAGTTGTTATTTTTTATATGCATACAAAATAAAGAAATGTCAGCTTAATTTCTACTCTTATTTAGGCATGTTACCTTTGAAACGTTTTATTTTCTAGTGGGCAGGTGGTGTGTCTAGCAATAAGGCCCTCAGAAAGAGAACATAGTTCTCCAACTAGTTAGCTGAAGTTATACTGGGGAGAGAGGGCTAGAACAGCACAGGTATAATTGCTGATGTGAAAAAATCTTTTGAAAAAAACCTTTTCCAACTGTTGTCTGCTCTCCGCATATTTGCATACTTAGTTTTGACATCAGTCTACTTAAAGAAAAAAGGTCTTATTCTTTCTCTGAAATGCTGATGTCATTTACCTTTTGGTAGTCATATTAATGTGTGAAGCTCTCTTATTAACTGAAATAATTGAGACAAGTAACACAGGAATACTAAAAAGGTGGAGTAATATTAAAATAATCCTATTTGAACTTCAGAATATTTCATGACTAGCTGATCAATAATTAATTACATCATTTTTTTTAAACTGCTCAGGGTGGCCAATGAAAATAAACCCTCATTTCCATAGATGCTACTTCAGAACAAGTTCTCTAAATAGCAGGCTTACTCTTATGCATATATTTACCTTTGTAGTTATAACGGAGAATGGGATCTGGCTCGAAAAGCTATGGATGACATTTTGTATAGAGCACAGCTGGAACTCTATCCAGAACCTTTGCTGGTAGGTGTTGTATTTCAACATTTTTTTTTTTGAGTAGAATTTTTAGTCTAGGAAATCCTTCCTATGAATGTGCATGATGTGACATCACACCAGAAACATAAATCCCATGAGGTCTATGTGGCTGTGCTTGTGTGAGTAGCTAGATCTGCAAGTATACACACGTGCACACAGGTGTTTTCGTGTACTTAATTATTTTGTCATCTTCCCTAGTGAACAAACTATTTTCAGTAGAATGCTTCTTAGTCTTGAAAGTTTAGATGATAGTGCAGAAGCACTCTGAAGTTCACCTTAAGTAACAGCCACATCTTTAAACTGGAAACTTCATTTTAAAAAGTGGTGGGTATTAAATGTAACTTAGTTCTGAGACGTAATTGCAACCAGCATTCTTTATAACCCATGGAAAAAGCTAATGTGCTTTTTGACCTTAAACTGGAATTGTACACAGTATTCTTCTTGGAGTAATAAGAATCCCCTGACAGAATTTTTCTTCTAAAATTTGAATCTTCATGTTAAGAACTTAACTGCATCTTTTCTGTTCTAGGTTGCTAACGCAATAAAAGCTTCACTGCCTCAGGGTGCCATGAAATCTAGTAAAGAAGGTACAAGATGCATTCAGGTTGAAATTACACCTACTTCATCCAGAATATCTAGAAATGCTGTGACTAGCATGTCTATCCGAGGGCATAGATGGAAAAGGCATGGTAAGAAGCACATTTTGCAATAAATTCTCAGACTTTTGCACATGTTTAAAATAAAATTGAGCATTTTGTTATTGCACATCTTCGTTGCTAGTAAGCAAGTAGCAGTTTGGAGGTTTTTATTTTCTTAACTGGTGAATGATGAAGTATATTCTTTATTTCCCTGATCATGTTTAAAAAAAACACACACCACCCACAAAAATCCCTTTTGTTAAAGGGAGCTGTACAAAGTTATTGATTATTTAAAGAGGCTGATGTTCCTGTTTTCTTCTGAAAGTAGTGTATAGTACCTGAAACTAAGCAAATACTTAACAACTTTAGCACAGAACCTCATTTGTCTTAAATCCAATTTTTATTTAAGTAATTTAAGGGTAGAGGGATAGTTTATTATGTTTTGGTGCTGTGGCTTAACCCCAGCCAGCAACTAAGCACCACACAGCCGCTTGCTCACTCCCCCCTGGTGGGATGGAGGAGAGAATCAGAAGAATAAAAATGACAAAACTCGTGGGTTGAGATAAAGACAGTTTAATATATAAAGCAAAATCTGTGCATGCCAGCAAAGCAAAACAGGGAATTCATTCACTGCTTCCCATTGTCAGGCAGGTGTTCAGCCATCTCCAGGAAAGCAGGGCTCCATCACGTGTAGTGGTTACTTGGGAAGACAAAAGCCATAACTTCAAATGTCTCCCCTTTCTTCTTCCCTCAGCTTTTATTGCTGAGCACAACATCATATGGTCTGGGATATCCCTTTGGTCGGTTTGGGTCAGCTGTCCCAGCTGTGTCCCCTCCCAACCTCTTGTGCCCCTCCCCCCCCAGCCTACTTGCTGGTGGGACGTGCTCAAAGCAGAAAAGACCTTGATGCTGTATAAGTCCTGCTCAGCAATAACAAAAACATTCCTTTATCAACACTGTTTTCAGCACGAATCCAAAACCTAGCCCCATACTAGCTACTATGAAGAAATTTAACTCTATCCCAGCCAAAACCAGGACATTTGGGCAAACTAACGTAAGGGTTTCCACAAAGTAGGACCCAGGTCTGGGCTGAGACATAGAAAAAATGGTGCTGAATGGATGAATGTTCTGCAAAAGGAGAAACATTATGTTCCACCACTTCTACCATCTTCAGATGAGGGAAGAGCTACTGGACTAGCGATGAAAATTGACAATGGCTTGTTCTGCTGGGTCTGTAATTCTGATGACAGAATTCTGAGTGTAATTCTGAGTTGTAATTCTGAGTGAGTGTAGATAAGAATGCTCTTTTAATAGGTTCAATACAGATTTTGAAGTAGTATCATAAATTCTGTGTGATGTGCACTATATGAGCTTTTGTAGTATATGAACAATTTGGTTAGAAAAATATTGCCAAGTTACTTATAAAGGACCGAGAGGTAATTCAGGTAAGCGTTGAGAAAATTTATTTATAAATATGCTGGTAGAAGATGACTTTGAAATAATGATAGAGCTTTCTTAGCAGTAATGATACACATTGCTGGTAGTAGTACCAATAGTAAGCTGACATATGGGGTGAGGGGCAAAGAAAGGTAAAATAACTTAATTTCTTTTCAATTGATTAAAACCTGCTTAAAACTGTCATACAAAGCTGAGGATCAAAACATTAGTGTCTTTAACTTGAGTGAGGTCCAGTAGCAAGTCATTACTGAAATCTCAAGGCTTGCCAAGGACCAACCATTTTAGCCGTTATTATTTATTTTCCTTTCTTCAGGCTTACAGTTGTTAAGCAGGGATTATTGACCAGGTGCAGGAAAACTGTGTGATAGCTCAGCTTTTAGATGGACAAATGCTCTGTGAAGCTTGGCAATTTTGTCAGCTATCATTTTTGAGTTGTTCTCATACTTGTTCAAATGAGGTGGTGGAGGGGAACACAAATCAAGGACACTGAGTGCTAGTTCATTCAGAGGAATTGAAAGTATTAAAATAAACATTCCCTTTGTGTTTGCAGAAAAAATGAAACAAAAATGTTAAAGAATCAATACTGGAACCATCCTTATAAGAATGCAAATTTTTCAGCAAGTACAGAAATCTAGAAGTTTTTGCAATTACTGCCTTCTTGCAGGGGGTGATGCTTGGTGAAGTTCAAGGAAAAATGGGTGGGACATGTTAGGGTGAAAGGGAAATGAGAATATAATAGGACTCAGACAGTGGGGAGAATGATGTGTTTTATAGGAGTCTCGTAAAGCAGGACAAGTTGAGAGAAACAGTGGTAATCTAGTTAGTATGACCCAGGTGAGGAGTAGTTGGTGTTTAAGGATGAGGACTCAAAGATTAAGGACTCTTACAAAACCAACCAAACAAACATTTTGTTTGGGTTATTGGGAAAACTTTGGATTTGCCTCAATGGTACAGGAATTAATGAAGAGGAAGAAAATCACTTGATGTAGGTCAGGGGCGGAGGGGAACTTGTATAGCAGGTTTTGGGAGTTGTAAATTTGAAGGCTATGTAAACATCAGGCTAGTTGAAAGGCCAAAACTGAGTCTATGGTATCTTTGACTAACTGACTGTTGAATTATGTTTTTGGTTGTTTTTTTTTTTTAAATTATAAACGTTCCATGCATATACCACTTCAGCTAATCTCATCAAAATTTACATTATAAAATACTAATAAAATTATTGTTTGTGACTCAAAAAACCTTTTTAAAGTCAGAATGGATGAATGGATAATTTCCTGATTTCAAAATTCCTAATAACAAAATTCAGTGCCCTGCAAGTCCTGATGAAAGAAAGATATGGAATAGATCTTTAGGGTCGACATGCAAAAAGACTAACAAGGCTTGTGCTTACAGATGCTTGTTTGAATTAAAATAAATATTGGAATTAGTAGTAATCAGATGACAAACCTTGTACCTCCTGACCATTATTCTCTCTCCCACAGTGTAAGGGGGGAAAAATGTATTCAGGGGTTTTATTTTTGTGCCTCAGTATAATAAAAATGAGCTGTACAAATGGATTAGGAAGCTAGAGGAGACAGCTGAGAGCTAGTTTGATTTTATAGATTACGTGAACCGGAAGACCTGATGAAGCAAAGTATCCCTTGGGGAAGCAAGGGCAGCAATTTTCAGTAGCTAGCTATTTGTGCAAAGTGAATAAAATAAAAGAATTACAGCCAAACACACTTCCAGCTGAGAAGCACGGGCTTTATTTTTTTTGTTTTAAAAAATTCAGTTTACTTTAAAAGTTTGCAGACTTTGTATCCTGTGAGCCTTTGCTAGACTCTAGATTGAAGTAAGTTCTGAAAAATGGTCGACTTAACATTTAATCTTGTTGTGATACTCAACCCTGTAACTTGTTCATTAGAGCTGCTACTTTGAAAGTTCTTTTTTTATTAAATCAAATTGGTATTGTGGATTTGGACTTCTAAGGTAGGTATTTTAGAGGTATTAAAGGTCATTTGCAAAAGGATCCATCTAATCACAAATTAATAGTATTTACAGAGTCAGTTGATACTAGCCACCACTTATCAACAAATTATTTAGTGCTATTGAATTGGATCACCTATAAATCATAAAGCTTTAAAAAAAGGAGCATTAGCTGCTCTATCTAGCGTTAGTTTTTTATAGTATTTCTGTTTTAAAAACAAGCCTTGAGTGGCATCTCCATTTCCATCAAAAATAGAGGAAAACCAGAAAAATCATACAGTTTGTAAGGGACATAAAAACCTAACTGAATGGTTATTTATGGAAGTGAGGAAAGAAACCAAAGCAAGCCCTAGCAACATGTTTCTTATTAATGTAAAATCTGCCAAACTGCCCTATATAAGGGTTGCTCAGGAAAAACTCCTGTGTGTAGAGGTAATGCATGTAAGACTCAGATGTAACAGACCGAGTGATAAGAACTAAGCAGATGTTGGCAAGATACATAACTTAAAAACAAAGATATTGACTAGAGAAGGACAAGATGTTATTTTTTTCCCCAGTGCAGAGCTTGACTTTCATGTAGTACGAAAAGTTTAGAAACATTAGTCTTTGGAGAGAATTTTCTTACTTTTTTTGAAACAGTATTAATTCCTGAAATAGTTATAACTTCTAGGAATCTGGAATGAATGTTAATTTTGGGATATAAGCTTGATGCTTTTGTGAATAATTAAAAATGCTAACATTGCTGTGCAGGACATGCAGCTTGAGCATGTGGTGGATAAAATTGGATTACAATCCAAATGGGCAGTTTCCCTGTGCAATCTGAGGTAAATGATGTAGGCAACCATAATAATAAGGTAGACTACGATTGAAATATCTTTTGAATTAATTCTTAGTAGCTAATAATCATGAAATGCAGTTAGCAGGGTTGATTGTACTACTCAAAACATTCAGAAATGTGACTCCAATTACATTTTCCTTCAATTACTATGGGTATACTTATATAAACTTTCAAACTGACATAATTATTAAGTTTTGTCTACACTATTTGGCAGTGTCCTTTTTCTCTTTTGCTACATTGCCTTGTGCACTGGGTATTAATATCTCTTTCTCAAAGGATAGACCCCCAGAGTTGTCCAGCTTGAAGCAGTGTTATCTTCAAAACCAAGCACTACAAAGCTCAAGGTTTGTTTCAGGTGTTATTAAAAGTTTTAAAATAGGGAGGGGATGCTACTACGAAGGACATGGATTGTGTAGTCTTATCTCTGCTGCGAGACTGTAGGTGCTGTGGTAGACAGTATTAATAAGAATTGAGATACCCAGTAGCCCATTTTTCCCATTAATTTCCTCCTGTAGTTCAATGTTAAACTCGGAGAAAGGTATATTCCCTTTCATTAGAAGTAGTTAATAGCACTTAACTAAAAGATTAGACATAATTATGGTGAGTAAAACTCTTTAAGGTTTTTTGTTTTTTTTCGCCAGTTCATTGTGGTAGTGGTTACACAGCTGTGGGAATGCAGCAATGGTGATTAAAGTGCTGATATCACAGTAGGATATTACATTTAGAAGTGCACACCACCAAACAACAATAACTAAATATTGCTGTTATACAAAATTTGGAACAAAAAAATTCTTCCTCTGATTTCGGCTGTGCACTCTGAGTCTCCTTTCTTTGGAGCTGGATGCTGTTAATTACTGCCCTTGGCGGGGAAGGGACTGACGGTAAACTCTGTTCTGCCCTCTCCTTTCTGGTGTCCTGGCTCTCAATGAAGTTACTAGCAGAGTCAACTTGTGCATATGGAGATCATTGGATCCCGGGAAGAAGTTCTGCTGAAATAAGGTGCCCGTAGGTGCCTGCACTGACAGGGTAGCAGGAAGGAGTTGGAAGATTGGCATAGCAGAGGCACAGGTACCTCACCCTAGTAAAACTAGACTAATGAGGCCAATCAGAGCATTGATCTTGTCTCCTCCCTAAACTTTCTAAACATATTGTTATTATGACTATTGCAGTTCACGGTACTCAGTTGTTACCTTTGTTACTGATGATAGGAGACTTTTGCAGAATGTGCTGTTAGGAGTAACACTTGGAAACCTAACTTGAGTTTCCTGCCAAAAATCAGAAAGTTACTGGCTAATGGCAGCAATTATTAATCCATTAATCCAAAGCAATCCATTGCCTTTGGATAGTACAACTTGTTAAATTGATACTTTCATTAGTAGTTGACCAGTTAGAAAGAATCATGATACTTAACATTTGTCGTTAAAATCAGGGATAGCTCTTACACCAGCGGACAATGTTGTCCATCTCTGCCAGAATAACCTCTAGCTCTGAGACTTATTTCATTGTTGTGATAACTGCAGACAGCACAATGCTGATGAAAAGCCAAGCGCTGTAGCCCGCTTGGCCTAGAAGTACACTGTGCCTGGACAAGAGTCCTCAGTGCAGGGATGGGCACAGAGAGGATCTCCTCCAACTAAAAAGCATCAGACTGCTGCTGTGAAAAACCATCTTATCATAAATTCCTCTGGTTTTGGACTTCATACTGTCGGTTAAATGTCTGTACTGCCAACTTCTGTCATGTGCAGTAGCAAACTGGCATTATGGTCTGGGCAGTCCTTACTTAATCCTCAGGTCTGAAAGAACTGTGTTATGAATAAAACACAGGGATTCTGTCGAGGTTTATTCCAAGCTGTGCTTTCATTGCATTTTTAGTCTAGTCAAGTTTGTGGCCATAGTGTTTGCATATAGTATGCAGGTATAACACATATAGAATATATAACTATGTAGCATATAGCGTACTTCTTGCTTTTCTTCACACACATTTCTGTGGTATACATCTTCATGGAGAATGTGCCACGACTATCTGTAAAGTGATGGCTTCTCTTTTCTTCTTCTCGAGGTCATCTAAATGCAGTTTTGTGGTTGTAGAGCTAGTGCTGATAAAGCAATTCTGAATACTTCTTAAAAGACCGTCAGATACTGAGGATACTTCAAACACCATGGATCTGACAGGTTGCTAGTGTTGTAACTTGTTACTTGCACATACATGGAATTTCTATAAATATTCAACTCCCATTTTTGTTTTAACTTTTTCTCCTATCACGAGTTCATCCTTTTCAAACCTGTCTTCATCTAATGTAGACAGGCATCTTTTGAGTTGGGATTTGTTTTACCAGGACCTTGTAGAACTATTACATTCTTATCACTAAACATCATTATTAAATCTCTTGTGCTTACACACAGCCATTGTTCTCACACTTTGAGTGGCAGTGGAGTTTTCTGTTTGTTTGGGGATTTTTTTGGCTATGTCTGCAGGCGTGGTTGACTGTCTTGAAATCGTTTTTTGGCCAGGCTGAGCACTTGTATATCTGCTGTTGATAACTTACCCAAATGAAAAGAAGTAATCTTAGAATCAACCTGCACTGGGTTTCGCCTTAATTTCGCTTTTTTTTTTTTTCCTTCTCGCTAGTGCTGCAGAAAGTTGTGGTGCTTTCTCTCCCCCCAGCATAATCCCTGTTTTCTCAGTTACTTAGTTACTGTCTTGTGTGACACAAATAAGTTTATTGCAAACTAATTTGGTTGTTAGCTCATATAAGAAACTTAAAAAAGCTGAGGAGATCAACATTTATGTTATTAGTAGGTGGCAAAAACTGCAGTAAAAGTCCCTAAGTTTTATCTGAATAGGTTGATTTTAGTAACTAGAGAATTTTCCTACTTGTAAATACCTTTCTGGTTGAAAATAGGTTTTTGAAATGAAGAAAGAAAATGCAAGTCAAAGTGTGCTTGAATTGGCTTAGTTGTTTCACTATTAGTTTTCAGGGTGACCACTGTGCAGCATCACGACATTGTAGAATTTCTAGTCTTATGTGATAACACAAGAAGCTGATAAGCCATTTCACTGTAAAAAGAAGTTTCACTTTAGCATGGTGATACAGAGAATATAGTCATAAAAGTGAATTATGGAGACTTCTTTGATATCTGATAAGTCTCTGAATGTTTGTTTCATGATCTGCAGAATTTTCAATTTTGAAAGATCAAGCATGGGGCTTCCAGTATGTGGGTGCAGGCCAATAGTTGGAAGGTTGAAGCCTGCAATTTAGAAATAAAGCAAAATTCCATACTCACTAATGTTGCTAATTAACAAGAGGTTATTATATGAACATCTGCTTTAATTCATAATGCTTTAGTCATCTGTATCTATTGGCTTTTGTTTCATGTTTTGTTTCAAACATCTTTTGTTTTTGTTTTTTTCTTATCCATCTTTAATTCTAGAACAACCAGAGAATGGTAATGATGCTACTGAATTGGGCAACTTTATCATACCTGAGATTAGTGTCACAAGTGTGGCTGGAGAGAGGACCGGGAATGGGGAAAAGAGCAGAGCACTAGCAGAGAATGATGTTCAGCATTTACAGGGAGTACAGGAGACAGCTACAGATCCTAGAACTGACAGCAAAGGCATGCCAGAAATCAGGAGGCAAAAATCTGTAAGAAAAATGATGGAGGATGGAATAAACTCATCTGGCAGAGTGCAGTTTTAGCAGAGCGCTTGTAGCTGCACTCTAAGGTACCACTGTTGATTGAAAGGGTCACTGCTGCATGTTTGGAGAATTAAAGTATGCAGTTAAAATATTTGCATGTGTAATAACACAAATGCATGTATTGCACACAGCTTTGTCTGTGCCACAGACAATGACGACATACTTACAAGTACATTTATTTAATCTGGAGAAAATACACTGTTCAATATTAAGCATATTTATTTGGCTTACAAAAGCCAGTGATCAATGGTATGAAGAATCCATCAAAACGGATGTGAAAAGTATCTCACTGTGTACCTCAGATTTCCCAAATTCCACTTTTCATGGTATTCTGGAGATCCCATATTGTGCTTGAGTTTCCAGCTCATACCACCAGACCTATGGTGCAGGAGGTGACCCTTCAGTCCTAAAGCATTCTTGGGTTGCTAAACATGGAGGTGCTGTATTGGGTATCCTGGGACATTGATCATTATAATTAATGAGCTTTGCAAAATCATATATTGGAGCACTTGCTCAAAATAAGATTTATACTTTTTTGTTCTGTGTGGTATCTTCTGATCTATAAATTTCTAATCTCCTGCATGAATTAACAAGACTGCATTATTTTTTATTTTATGAAATCACTGCAAAATGAGATCGTGGGCATGCTTTTTGATCTAGTTACTGCAGCATTATTTGCTGTAACTCTCTATCCTAATGAACTTTGATTCCAAAATGTAATGGAATAGGTAAGTGTTTTGTCTTCTGTTCTCTGTTCTGCTGCTGTATGGCTTCATGCTTGTAAATACCAAAATCTAGCAATACACAAAATCAATAAATGCGCGAAAATCAATTACTAATTCTTTATTTCTTTTTCTACCATGCAGGTAATACTGATTTAGGAATTCAAGAAGAACTGATAGAGGTATCTGAACCTGATGAAGGGTTTTACTCTAGGGCTGCTTCTAGTACAAGTCAGTCTGCCCTATCTAACAGCAGCAACACGAGCAGCAAGAACGTCTTAGGGAAGAGCCAACGAAGGTCTGGAGGAAGCAAAGCTGGAGGAAAAGAAAAAGAAGGTGAAACCTGCAGAGAACACTTGTCACGAAAACAAACTCAGAGAGCCATGAGTGAGAATCTAGAGCTCGTCTCTCTGAAGAGACTGACACTGACAACTAGCCAGTCCCTGCCTAAGCCTGGCAGCCATAGTCTGGCCAGAACGACCACTACTGTCTTTAGTAAATCCTTTGAACAGGTCAGTGGTGTCACAGTTCTAAATAATCGCAGTGGTGTGTCTGGTACAGAGGCAAACAGGTTTTCAGCTTGCAGTCTTCAGGAGGAAAAACTGATATATGGAACAGAAAGAACAGATGTTCCGATTTTAAGCAAACAACCTAATCAGCAGCGGCCTCCTAGTATTAGCATAACTCTGTCAACAGATTGATGTTAAATTGGCAAGTATGAAAAATAAAATATTGAAGGTTTATGCTGATATTGGTACATTGGTACATTAAGCTCCTTAATAAGCTATACATTACTTTCTTAAAACTCCAGCCCATAAATTCTTGTTTGGCTCACATTTGACAGTAATAGTGATTAGACAACAGTTGTAATTATTTTGCATCAACTTCTAATAGCTTGGAAAGTTCCTCTTTGGCTTACTGTATTTATACACCCGATTGCTTACAGCTTCATGTGAAGTTTACAGCTTTGCCAATTTAACAAACATCGATTGGTTGTTTTCGCCACCCAAGATGTGTGGCTTTTTTACAGGTGCACAGTATGGGAACAAATAGAGCCTCTTCCCAGATTCTGCTTTTTCGCTACCACTTGGCATAGGGAAAACTGCAAGTACTTCTTTTATTTAAGAGGAGTCTCACAGTATGGGCATGGAATTTTGGAACAGCATTGTAAGAACATAAACATTCTCTTATGTTAGCCATGAGAAAGCTGTGCTTATGTGTAAGGTCAAAACTAGAAGCATCAGTTCAGTGTTTGATGTTATGACGGTTTTTGTAACAGTAGCTGGTACACGTTGCAATGTTCATACTTCTTTATGCCTATGTGAGTCTGAATCATAGATATGTTTTGGTTTGTCTGTATGTCTTTGAAACTGGGCCAAAAGTCATACAGCAGCAGTACTTGTGGATGGGAGTCTTTAGACTTTTGAATTGTCTGACAGACTCTCTTTCTTTCAGATTCTTAAATATCAGGCACAAAGCTACTCATTGAAAAGTCGCTGTCATCAGTGTTTCTATTATTTATGGGGAAGAGATGTGCTTCTGTAACCATGTTATGTAGGAAATAAGGTATGAGCCCTTTCAACTGACTCAAGCAAATCAGGAGTGTGAATGTGTTTAACATGAACTTCTTACCTGAGACTAAGAGAATATTACCAAAGGATGTGTACTTTCAGTAACTTGCAAGCACAAAGGGAAATTATAATGTAAATATGACTAGCACTGTAATTCCTAGTCTTTTATATCTATTATTTTCCTAGTTTGAAATTCTAAAACAGCAGCCTGTTCAAGGCTACCTGGCCTTTAACACTCAGTTAATTTGGTGACCTTGTTTGATACCAACTTTTATAATGTTAAGATTTTAATTAAAAATGGACATTAAAATTTCTTATGCAGAAATTTGGAGAAGCAATAGTTGACAAAACCACTCCAGAAGCAATGATTAGCTGATAAACACACAATATATTATAAATTATGAGTGGAGAAATAGGATAAAGATCTAAGGCATAGTCATTCCCAGCTGTCCAGATTTCTGCAGCTTGTGATCCCTTATTATCAAGAACCTTGTAACAAAACAAACACTAAAATTCTGGTAGACTTTCCTATTTTCCTGGAGATAAGTTTAGATACCCCTTTTTGACTTAAACCAAAGCACAAGTAACTTTTAAGCAGCTAATGTTGTTCAGGTTTATAGCAATTAATAGGCTGGTTAATTAATGAAAAGAAATGAGGAGACATAGTTGATAGGGACAAGTAAGTTGTATAATTCTGCTTCTAAGACTGCAGACTAGATGTGTACAGTTCTTGATATTCACTGAAGTACGTGGAATTGCTGCATCAGTCTGTAGATGCTTGTCTTCACCTGAGAGCCTGAGTTTAAATGAACGTGCCACACTTTCTCATTCCTGTTTGTTGTGTGGCACTTCTATTCTAGTAACGCAGTATTTCACCTTTTTACAGTGAAGTGTTTTCTTAATTGTACATGAAAATTTACATTTCTAATGAATAAACTCCACATTTGTCCTGTTTAGTGTTTAATACTTTGGCCAGTGAAATAAAAACTGGTTTTTGAAGTTGTATGTTTTTGTAAATACTTTGTACAGTAGAAAATTTTGCCTTTTTTTTTTTTTGGCAGGTTTTTCTGCAATACACATTAGATAGCATATTTGTTTGAGACTGACTAGTACGTATGGCTGCTGGAGCACACATAAGCACAGGCCATAGAAAGGCTTTAGGCAGCTGAGAGCAGACATTGGCGAGCACTACACGTACCGAATGTAGGGCTCTTCCTTTCCTTGAAATTTGTTCTAGGTGTAACAAAGAAATAACCCACAGAACTTCCAGCTGCCTCCTGGTCTGCTCTTGCAGTGGAGTGCTTAAGAATACTTTGGAAACACTTTACAGTAATTTAAATTGAAACAGAATAGATAAACATTTGCCAATTGCAATTTTATTTGTTGTGACGGTATTAGTTGTGAGTAAGTGTTAAGGGACTAGAATTTTTAAGTCATTCTTCTGGTTTGTTTTGTTTCATCTCGTTCATGACTGTTTCAGTTATCTCCACAGTAGACACTCTTTCAAGCTGAGTGTCACTATTAATGATGGTTATTGTACTGGGAAGATTTAGTCACTTTAGCTATAAATAATTAAAATTTTGATGGATCTAAAATGCCATAAAATGTAGATATGTAACAATGATTACAATACTGTTGGCTACCAGTCAAACAGTGTTAAAGTAAAGTTAGTTTATCCTTTTATTTTATCCAGCTAATTATTCTAACTGTGGTCTGGCTTGAACAGAAGACATAGACTCATATTGGTACAACTGCGATTACATAGAACTTCATACTTTTTTGAGAAAATCATGAAAGGAAAGGTTCTTGGTACTAAAGGCTGCTGTTTCTATACTTGTGTGGCTTCATATAAATATGTATGTGTTGGTCTCTGGAGTAACTTACACAACGAGCATGTGTTTTTGTGAATTGACATCACACCTTGATACTGATCGAGTCTAAAGAATTTCTTTCCTGATGTGAGTAATAAAAATTTCAGCTGTGCTTCTTTCTTTTCTTAAATACGGAAAAGAAAAAAAAAAAAAGCAGGATGGGGAGAGGGAAGGGAGTATTATTTGTTGTCCAAATATCCATGGTGCAGGATTGGGGAAGGAGAAGTGGGGGCGAAGTACGGCAGGAAACAGATATATTCTTCCATGATATTTCTTAAATCATCAAGTTCTTGGCTTTTGAGCATTAATTAACTGATCACTTCAGACTGATGAATGAAAAATGTATATTTCTCCTAACAGCGTAAGGAAAACCTATTAAGACATCCCATATTATAGTCTACCCGGGAGTGGGTAGTTCTGATGAAGACATTCCAAACATCACACACAGCTGCAACATTCTGCAGGAAAAATGTTATGTAGGAGTGAACCATCTCAAATTATAATAAGACAAGTTGTTTTAATGCTGACATTTATAACTGACCTTACTGTTTTAAATCAAAGGGCACTGTTTCCAATGATGGCTTTGAACAGCAATGCTTTCAAGACTCTGTTGAAACCGAGACTTATTTCTGTTGTGAGAATCTATAACATTTGTGCAAAAAAGCATACGGCCTCTAACCACTTGCTGTAGAGCTGCAGCGACTCTTCGGAAAGGAGGCAAATGTCCTTGAATTGCCTTGAATAATACCTGTCAGGTTTGACAGGTACAGAAATATATAGCTATTTTAGCCACGCTTCTCTCTAAGGAGGTCTCTTCTGATTTAGATGAAGTTTCTAGAAATTTCTAACTTAATTAGTATGTCTGATATCTTTTGGCAGTGTTTGAGGCTTACAGTGCTGTATATAGGTGTGTAATATATTGCCTTTTGTATCTGTACAATCCTAAGACTAGAAGTCTACATTTCTTAATATTCATCGAAGTCTGTTGAATTGCTGCATCAGTCTATAGATGTCTGTCTGCACCTGAGAGCCTGCGTTTAAATGTGTGCCCCTCTTTCTCATGTTCTTCACTTTGTCGTGTGACACTGGTCTGTGCTAGTAATGCAGTATTTCACCTTTTTTTACAGTGAAGTGTTTTCTTAACTGTACATGAGAACTTACATTCCTAATGTATAAACAACAAGTTGTCTTGTTTAGTGTTCAATAATTTGAGCAGTAAAATAAAATGTTTTTTTTTTTTTTTTTGAAGTTGTATGCTTTTGTAAATAGTTTGTACAGCTAGAAATTTTGCCGCCTCTTTACAGGCTTTGTTGAGATCCATGGTAGATAGCAATATATTTGTCAAGTGAAATAAGTCTATAAGTCACTGTAAGGTTGACCACATTACTTAAATATGCTGAATACCCATTTTACAGAGTGTAGGCTCTGCAAATGCAGCTTTGTCAGGTAAGACACGGCGCCTAAACCACTTGGCTGAGAAACACTGACTGATGGGTGAAAGGCGAGTTCAAGCAGGGGAGTTGATGGCAGATGCAGATGTCTGTCCTGTCAGCGATGTGGCACTACTTGGGAAACTTGGTAGTTTTGATGGTCTTGAAACAAGAGTGGTTTGATACACAGCCATTATCTGCAAAGTGTCTTTATTATTAGATCTTCTATCCAGCAACTTGTGCTGTGTTTGTGACCTGCTGGTGATCTGGGTGCTGTTGGCCATCTCTGCCACTAGGGTGCGTGTGGCTGGCTCATGTTCCCCTTTTTCATGAAGTCCCCCAGGGCTTTTTCTGCAAAGCTGCTTTCCAGCTGTCTGGCCCCTGTGTGTGCTGGTGCCTGGGGTGGTTTGTCCCCAACAACAGGACTTGGCCTTTCCCTGTAAACTTCCTGAGATCCATGTGTCGGCTCATGTTTGCTGCCTGTTGGTGTCCCTGTGAATAGCAGTGCATCCCTCTGGGGCATTGACCTCTCCTCCTGGTTTTGCATTACCTGCAAATGCGCTGAGGGTGAGCTCTGTCCCATCACTATCTGTCCTGGCCCAGGTATTGGCCCCTGGCGTACACCAGTAAGGCCAGGTCTCCAGCTGGGCTTTGTGCCACTGGTCACAGCCTCTGGAGCCTGGCAGTTGAGGCAATGTTCTGTGCTCAGAGGCCTGGGATTCCTCTTGCCAGTGATGACAGAAGCAAAGGTGGCAGTGAGTACCTCAGCCTTTTCCCTATCCCCTGTCACCTCTGCCCCGCTCAGCTGTGATGCCCTATTTTTCCCTAGTCTTCCTGTTGCTCATGATATGTTTGCTATAGCTTTTCTTGCTGCCCTTCACCACCCTTGCCACATTCCACTTGATTTGGGCTTTGGCTTTCCAAACCCCCTCTTTGGGAAGGGCCCTGGGGGAGGATGGTGCCTCTATAGTCCTTCTGGGTGCGCTGCTTTTCCTTCCACCCCTTGTATGCTTCCTTTTCATATCTAAGTTTAGACAAGAGCTCCGTGTTCATGCATCTGGGCCTCCTGCCACCTCTGCTTGATTTCCTGCGTGTTGGGATTCTTGAGGCTGGAGGAGATGGTTCTTGAACACCAACCAGCTCTCCTAGGATGGTCTCCCATGGGCATCTACTGAGCAGTTTCCTTGAGCGACAAGTTCTGTTCTTCTGTACGTCCAGGGTTGTGATCCTGCATTTTGTTCAAGGTTTCTTTCCTTTACCCTTACAAATGTAGTCCCTGGTGCAATGGTGTACAGAAACCTGGATGAATGGAAGAGCTGTAGTAGCTGGCAGCAGTGGGAGATCTTATGTTTTGGGAACACTCTGCATTTTCCTTTTTTTTTTTTTTTTAAAGCTCAAATGTCTATCTTGAAGCGGTTCTTTTGAATGGGCAAAGCTCAATTTCCCTTTATACGAATGGGTGAAAAAAGAAATCTCAGATTCTTTGTATTTCACTTGAACAAGTTAACCATTTTCTTTTCTGGAAGGTACAAATTAGACTTGATGCTGTGACTGTCCTGTAAGTGTG
This sequence comes from Dromas ardeola, assembly GCA_013398915.1. Taxonomy (NCBI): domain Eukaryota; kingdom Metazoa; phylum Chordata; class Aves; order Charadriiformes; family Dromadidae; genus Dromas; species Dromas ardeola. The sequence continues at coordinate 851,535 of VYZM01016283.1, read as the reverse complement.
TGAGACTTTATTTTGGTCACAGTGAGTGAAAGGCAATGCCTAGAATGGGCTCTTACATGGTTTCATGTAGGAACTGTTATTGATTAGTGAAAGAAAACGTGAGTTTGAATACCTTCTCTCTTCCCAAAATGTGTTAGGGAGTACAAAAGAAAGTAATGGTACCCCCAAAATACAGCCCTTAGCGGAGGAGGAGAGCACCTGAGATCCTGATGCACAATTCACAGTGAGAGGGATGTTTGAAGGTAATACAAGCAATTAGTAACCAGTTACAGAAATGACATTTGTTTCTACAGGAAACAGCTAGTTGCCTGCATTGAGCTTGTAATAATTATTTTTCATGTTTTATGTTAACCTAGCTCTGTGTTAAAGGTGACTTCAGTATGAGGGTTTTCTCCCAACACACAGCTGCCAGGTAGTAAATAATCTGCTAATTCAGAATAGTGGGAATAATGTCACCGTGACTCCAGAAACCTTTGTGAAGCAAGCCTTTACATTGCATGGTGCTCGCTTCATTAACCTGATTCTTAAAATGAGGTTGTGTTTAATCATCTGTTACCCTAAATATGCTGGGACAATACTGAAATTTAATGGTGCGGAAAGACTTGTGGAAGTTAGTCTGAGTCACACTGTACTGACAAGCTGCCTACTTCTTGTTCTCATCGTCAGTGCTGACGAACACTGGCTGTTCGCTGTATCGAGTTCCTTGGTCTGGACTATGATGGTGGATTTTTCTGGTGTGAGAGGGTAGATTTCTGAGAGGGTGAGAAGAAATATCAGCTTTTACCTCCACAAACCACTCCAGAGCGGAGTAAAAGGAGGGGTGTCAGGTATGGGCGCAAGAAGTCCTCAGTGTGGATGTAATTTTTCTGAAGTTTCTGCAATACAAATAGTGAACCAAAATAACGAACAAACGTTGAGTGCTTCCTCAGAACAGAGACTTTGCTCGTGCATGAAACTTGAATATCATCTTTGATTCCTATCAAAGTAGGAACAGAACAGTGACTCATTTAAAGCATACATATAAAACCATATATAGGTTATATACATGTGTATATACACTTGTACAGACATATATGATTTCTTCTTCAGCTAGTCAAAGTGTGGAGGTTGTAGAAGTGTTGGGAACACTATTGGAGCTGGCAAAGGCTTGAACCAGCACTGATGTCAATGACTTATGATACCATCTAAAACAAACGTAGCTAGGCACTAGAAAGTTGTACGGTCACTGGTGTATTTTCTTTGTGGTATTATCTGCCAAGGATAAATTGATTTGAATATAAATGGTAAAGTATCTTGCACTTATTCCTTAAATATATTTTTAAAAAATCACAATACTCGTATTTTTTCTTTTGATTTTTTTTGTTGTTAAAATGCATTGTGGTTTCATTATCATTAATAACCTGCAGTTTAGACTTTGCTGATAATTTGAATTTGAATAATTGAATTGGGATAACATTATATAGGATAACGTTTTGGAATCAAGTGTGAGTCAACTGTCATACCAAATGTCAGCTTTCGGCAGACTGTCTTGCCCCTAGAATGTTGGTACTTGAGAAATATTTGTGTAATCATAAAGTGGTTGCATTTCGAAATGTCTAAAGCAGGGAAGAAGGAAAGAACTGGAGCACAAATCTCTCTGTAGCATTCCTGTGCCTGCCATTCTTGCTTCAGGATCACACTTAAGGGCATGTAATGGCTTTAGCAGCTCTTGAATTTAAAGGTGGAATAGCAGCAAGGCTGATAAAGCTTCCTTACAACTGAATGACGCTTGTTCAGCTGTAGCTGAATCCTCTGACAAATCTGAGGCTTGGTTCTTAACTGTTCAGCCTGGGAAGGAGCTTCTCGACTGCCTTGTCTACTGCATCAAATTCATAACTTTAAGCTTCTTTGGTTATACATGAGAACTTTCTTTTTCCTGCTACCAGCGTAGGAAGCCGTGCTACAAAAGCATTGCCATTGAATCTAGCGTGAACCTGAACGTGTTTCAGGTCCTCCCCAGCTCAGTGAAGGGCCGAGGAGAGATTTTCATTACTTCTTCAGGCTTTGCCCAAGACGGGCTCTCTGCCCAACCTCAGGTGTGTGATGGTGCTGCCAGCCGTGTAGGGAGGTGTTTGCACGGCAGCCAGCCCTGCCTGCAGCCATCGGAGTGAGGGCAGAGGCCAGCGCAGTTGCCAGCATTTCCAATACTCAGCCTTTGCATGGGCAGACCTTGATGGTGTGGAATCACAGGGGGCTGGATGCACCTCCCGAACGACCGGCTGGAGAGGTGATTCCAGAAGTCTCAGACGGGACACTGCATTGAGCCCAAGCAGCGCTTCAGCTGCCAATCTCCTGAAACACTGTGATCCAGCTTCTAAACAGATTAATTCACTGCTTTGACATCATTACCCAATATAAAACATGCTTACGGGCAAATAACTTGAAGAAGAAATTACTGAGCAATGGATTTCTCCAAGATCCCACACTGTATGCTCCATCTTTTTCGTAAAGCCTGGCATGCGTGATACATACTGCAGCATGGTACGTGTGCTCCGTTCTCGATGAATGACAGTGGGTTTGTACCTAAGGAGCAGTATTGGGTAAAACACTCTGTGATCCTTGTGAGCACAAAGAGTTTTGATGCATTCTGGTAATGGTGGGATGAGTAACTTCTTAAATACGCCAACGAAATTAGTTACCAGGTAGATCCACTTATAAGGTATTTGATGCCATAATTTAATTTCAGGCAGAAAAGCAGCGCCTTGGAAGAATCTTTATTCAATCTTGAAATATTGAAGAGTTTTAATACGCTTGACATTCAGTACCACATTCAGAATCCCTGTAATTATTCCTTCCTACTCTAATAAGAGCAGGCACTGTACAGCACGAGTACTGAGGGATAGTTTTGTTTCGTGCTTGAAAGGAGGAACACGTCGCATAAAGTGCACTTTGTACTGAGCTGTGGGAAAAGAGGTGAATGAGAGGCTAAACCAGAAGCTCTAAAAGCAGTTCAAAATGTCTAGTACGCTTCCTCTCTGTAGGCAGTTCTGAATGAATGAAGAAGCCGCGCAAAATGAGAGGCATAAAGCTGAGAGCTTACAGGAGTGGGGAGAGCTTTTGGAGGAAACCTCTGTCTCCTTCCTGGAGAGCGATCTGAGCGCTGGCACTACCACAATAACAAATACAGGGAATTAATGCTGAAACAACATAACGTGGGACTAGAAGAGCATTTGTGGGCAGCACTGGTGGCTGCGCTCTGCTATGTAGGTTTAAGCGTTGATTTTCTTGTCGTGCTTTGGTGTCAAGAAACCCGTGACTGCTACCTGAAGCCAAAACGTCAGGGACTTCTGGACTGTTTATAGCAGAGGGTTAAGGAAAAGGACAAGAGACAATGAGTGGGTGTGAAGAATTTTTTTCTTTCTTAAAGGAGCTGGCCACTAGGCTGGCTATCAAGGTGTCCATTATCGAGGAGACAATGGGGTTGAGAGGACTTGGTGAATGTACTAGCCATCAGCTGGATAACTGAGGGAGTTTATGGAAGAGACCGTGCAAAGGCTTCAGCCTTTGGTAAGATCTGACCTTACAAGGTGTGAAGGAGGCATCAATAAGGATGGAGGGTTGGAAGTTGGACATCTACTCTGCTCTCGTGAGACCCCACCTGGAGTACTGTGTCCAGCTCTGGAGCCCTCAGCACAAGAAGGACATGGACCTGTTGGAGCAGGTCCAGAGGAGGGCCACGAAGATGATCCGAGGGCTGGCGCACCTCTCCTATGAAGACAGACTGAGAGAGTTGGCATTGTTCAGCCTGGAGAAGAGGAGGCTCCGGGGAGACCTTATAGCAGCCTTCCAGAACCTGAAGGGGGCCTACAGGAAAGCTGGGGAGGGGCTGTTTGCAAGGGCATGTAGTGATAGGACAAGGGGCAATGGCTTTAAACTAGATCAGGGTAGGTTTAATTAGCCATTAGGAAGAAGTTCTTTACAATGAGGGTGGTGAGGCACTGGCACAGGTTGCCCAGAGAGGTGGTGGAGGCCCCATCCCTGGAGACATTCAAGGCCAGGCTTGATGAAGCTCTGAGCAACCTGATCAACCTTCAACCTAGTTGAAGAAGTCCCAGCTTACTGCAGGGGGGTTGGACTAGATGACCTTTAAAGGTCCCTTCTGACCCAACACATTCTATGATCTCAAGGTTTGCAGATATCAACCAAAGAGGAGAATGAGGAGCCTGCAGTTCACAAGGTACATGGAAACAGCAAGTCTGGTGTGATGGAGGAACAAAGCTGCCCATGTGGCATGGCACAGCTGATCTGTCCACCCAGAGCAAGGACAAGCTGACTACAAGACATCTCAATAAAAAAAATATTGATCATCTCACTGATTTGACCAGAGTGACGTGACTTAGAGGTCTTTTTTAATAGTGCAAGGAGTTTGCATAACAGGACTAACTCAGACCTCTCGTGCAGCAGTATGTGACAATGTTTACAGTAGAAATAATACACTGGAATAGCTTTTGAAAGTGGAGTATGAGCATGGAGAGATCCACGGGACTGAGAAAAGGCCCAGGTAAAGGTAAGGTTGGTGGACTAGCGCAGCACATGAGCAATGTTGCAGACTTAAAAAAAAAAAAAAAAAAAAAAAAAAAGAGGAAATGACTATATGGTCTTTGAGCTAAAATCTCTTGGGAAAAGAGTAGTAAAAACACTTTAGCGGGATGGTGTTACAGGTCTGCTATAATCTTTCGGGGAGGCATTTGGAATCTTGGCAGAGGAATGTTAACAGAAACTGTTGTTAGGAGAGACTTAGATTTTCTTGCTATAGATTGGAGGACTAATCCTATCAATAACTGCAGGTCATTATTGCTTCTGGAAGCCATAACTGACACTCTTGTTCAACAAAATGTTCCTGAACCAAGAACAGGGTGCGCTGCTTCAGGCTTGGAGCGTTTTTATGTTGCACGCTGCTGGTCAGTGGATTCCTGAAACTGGGAAAAGAAGTAAATCAGCCCTAGGTGGGAACTTGGCCCGTGAGAGCACCCTTCTGGCGCGTAAACCACCTTGTTCAGCTGGGGCTCTGGTACTTCCACATGAGACTTCATTGTACCACTGTGCAAGACTTACAGTGAAGTAAGAGTTATATAAAATAACTTCGTTTTTGTTGTTTGAGGCAATAAAAAATAGACATTGAATGAAAGGACTTTTTATTTCAAAAGGAAAATGGCTGGACAGTGAAGTTTATTGGCCTGAAAGAAAGCAAAAAAAACCAACCCCAAAGCTCAAAGAAACTTCAGTCGAGGGACAGAGTCCTTTGCACCTTAAGAAGAGGAGAAATCCTGTATGGAAAGCTGGCATTGAAACAAAATTCCCTTTAAAAGTGTACTTGAGCACCTGTGAGGAACTGAAAGAAGGGGGAGCAGAAGAAAACATATGGTCTAGTGAGATTAGAAAGTCTCTGTGATGGAATGAATTACCGGAAGACAACACAGTTTAACTTTTGCAAAGGGAATTAAAATACATGTACAGATTCCTTAACTATAAAAACAGAACAAGGGAAAAAGTACAAAAAGCAAAAAGGGGGAGGAGCAGGAACGGGGCTGAGACCAGAGACCAGCAACTGTAAGTAAAAGTTTTCAAGAAGATTGACATTGCCACCCCACGGCCAGTCAGTACAAGGACATAGCGGCGCACATCCAACGGCTGAAGCAGAAGGTACGGTAGGGTTACGTTCCTACAGGCAGTGTCACAACCACTGCTCTGAATTGGCAGTGAAAGGTCGGGCGTCCTGGGCAGCGCACGGCCGTAGCTGTTCATCATTCCCACCGCAGGCACCAGGGTCAGCCCCACAGGTTCATTTACACACCACCGTACGTGGTCTGAGTAGAGTGGACTCCCTATGCCAAGAGCAGCAATCCAGTGACTCACAAGGTCAGCTGCCGACCTCCTTTAAGCTTTTAGTTACCACAGCAGATTACGCTTCCTTCAAGCAAATGTAATAGAAGCCTCCCTGTGGTTTGTTGGGCTGTGCTCTACAGAAATAGTACTAAACATTTTCTTTGCAGCTTTCGTTACCTGGACAGATGATGTGAAGCATGGCAGGGTTACAGTCCTGAAGTCACTGCATGGGTCCTTCTAGCAGTCAGAAGGAAGATGTCCCATAGTGATCTGACTTGACTACATTCCCTGAAATCTCTCTATATCTACTCAGTGGGCAAGTTATTAACGCCCATAAACTCCCCTAGCCTTGCCAGTTACCTCTTCTAACATCCAAAATATTCTGAGAGGCAAACCAAAATGTCAAGTCACATAAAACACTGAGCACCTTCGACAGCAGGCTGTCATATGGAAAACAGAAGAAAGTCAAAAAAGGAGGTTCAGGGTGCTCAGACAGCCCTTTTCCAAAAGACTAATATACAGTTTGTAGGAAAAGAAACAGCGTGACAGAAAATACCGGCTCTCATTCAACAGCAAACATGGAGCACTTGTATCACTTCTCACGTACCGCTCTCCCTCTTCGCAGGTGTGCTTGTGACTGTCATCAACCGAACTCATCCCAATTCATATTTCTTGGGGAAAGTTTTTTCTTCTGTCGAGTTACAGAGAAGGTGACTGAATTATCTGAAAAAAGTTACATGGAACTATATGAGAATGTATGATAAAAGAGAAATACTGGTTAGCTACTTAATAAAACTGATAAATCCTAACTTTTTATAAGCTACTGCACTGTCTAGATGAAATGATAGTTTTGCTGTCATAGTTGATCTGTGCTAATTACAGCAATTAGAATGCTTGTGGAAAAGGAAATTTGCAAAAAAGAATATTAAGTGTTCAGCACTCAGCTGCCTGTCAGCTGAAAGGAGGGCGAGTTAATTGAATGTAACAGTCTATCCTCTTTCTGTTGTAAATCAGTGGCTAATTATAACGTGCAGCTACATGGCCATACGTCACTTGCTCTGGCAGAACAGTAACGTGTCACGTTATTGATCACTGCCGCTGAAAGCGGTTGTACCCCTGCACTAAACGCCTTACAGAAATCTGACTGGTTTCAGCGTTGCATAAAACTAATCTTCATTCGAAGTGTAGGAATTAAAATTATGCCAAAAATCCTACCGGAATTTAACATACATTTAGCGTGTTGTATTAATATGTGAATTTTTTTTTCTTTTTACTATTGCTATATACTGTAAATAGACTTAAATATAAAAGAAATAGATGAAATGGCAGAAATATCCCTTAGGAGCAGGCACAGAATTACTGAGAAAAGAGCCGTTGCCAAGTGCAATTTTTCTGTAGGCTTCTCGAAGCTAAGCAGAGCTGTCCCAAAGCGATTTAATGTCTCCAGGTACCTGGAAACTGGCTACTTTTAATCTATAGCAGCTTTAGTTGCCCACTAAAAAAATGCAGAGCTGTTTAAAGGGCTACTTTTCTCAAATGTTTGTTTCCTAGTTGACAATATACTTGTGCCTGATTTAAAATACTGCTTAGAAGCTGAGCGTGGTTTTCAGATTAGTGTGCCGTAGAAATCGTTCCTCTACCTCACCTCTCCTGATGGATTTTCAGGCCAGAGGACTGGTCTGTGTAGGTGCAGATACCACAAATGAGTCTGGGAATGAAGACAAAGCCCTAAACCCAAGAGAGGCCAGTTGTTTGGTGCAATAGAGCCTGGGCTGCAGCCACTGGGAACTGGAGATAATGGCGTAGTTACAAGAATATTTTAAAAAGACAATAAGGAATAGACACACTAGAACATATTGCCAGACCTTCCTCGAACTTTCCCCCATGTAAGCACTTTTAATCTGTAAGGATAAACCAGAAGGTAACAGTATGTATTTGGCATGAAGGGCAATACGGCGGGCTAGAGAAGTAGGCTTAATGAAGCCAGCTAGGCTAATTGTGGAAGGGAGGCACTTTCCAACACAGAACAACCATGTCATCCGTTCTGCTTCAGATAGATAGCTCAATATTGGACGTCACGCAAAAAGGTGACCTTTTGTGGTGCCAGGAAAGCCGTTATTAGGCCAGTTTATTAGACTGTGCATATGGTAGCCAGCGTGTTTAATAATTTTTATTCCCTATTAACTAGATAACAACTGGTGAGTAACATGAGGTATTTTGTTGAAAAGGGGAGTCGAGTCTTTACAACATTTGGTGGCTTGAAGGTGAGAAAGCATTCAGCTACCTTCAGCTAGAGGAGCAAGCACACCACTTAAACATCCATTTATCCGTCTGTGTCTGGCAAACAGGGTGTTAGGTACCTGTCTAAATGTTTGCATTAGCTAACACTGAGGACTCAAAAGCATGGATGGAAATCTAAAGGATAATTAACACTTTGCCCACTTTAGATCAGAGCCCTTGATGCCACATTCTCCTCACGAGAGCTGCAGCCAGAAAGGTTTGCTCCAAAAGGACAGCACAAGATTAATCCCATTTCAACAGATGAGAATCTCACTGAAGACATTGCAGCACGTGTGATGGAAGGCAGGAAACACACAATTCGTTAGCGTAGCCCCATCAGCACAGTGTAGTTCAGATACAGTATTGCTTGCTTCTGTCACTGTTTACACCGCTTAATGGGAGGCTCTGGTATCCGTTCATGATGTTTCCACTTACCTGGCACAAAGGTGGGTGTTCTGTTTTCTGTCAGCAAACTTCTTGACTTCTGAATTCAGGAAGAGTGGATGTGTTGGTGCTCCTGAGGGCAGAACATTGTCCCTTGTCTTAGATTGTGCGTTTTTATTGCACCCACCTTACCTTTCCTTCTTTGGGTACATAGTTTCACCTCCTGCATGCAGATTATTACTAGAAAGTCAGCAGCTTTCAAATTTCCTTTTTTTCAGGCCAGCATTGAGATACCTCATGGAACCAGAGCTTTCAGCACGTGAGCTCTGAGCTTTCTGCAGTGGCTTGCTCTGCTTGGTCCTCCGTTTCTTGGTGCTGTGGCTCTGGTTTTAGAGCATCTCTGGAGCTTGCCTTTTAGTCATACGGTGGCCGCTCAAAAGGTGTATCAGTCTCTGTGGTATGAGAGCCCCCTCTAATTTGGCTGCTGTTGGCCTTGGGGTGCTCCCCCTCGCCTTGGCCCTCATGGGAAGCCAAGAGCAGAAAAGCAGTGTCCCGATGGGTGTCGTTCTCAGGCTCTCTGCTCCTTCCGAGAGGCATTTTTATTTCTGAAAGTACAGAAATCTATCCAAGAGCTGGTATCTACTCAAACAGCAGACTGTTTGGGGCAGGATGCCCAGAAATATTGGTATTTGAGCTGAAAATGTAAGTGTTCATACATCCCACTTCCTGCTTTTGTCTTTGTGCAGTTATGGTATGGGTCCGCTTTGTCAGGTGGGAACAAAAATACCGTTCCGCCTTTTCCCTTTTACTCAGATGGTATTTTGCAATATAGGTATCATCTTTCACAGGGTTACAGGGGTATAAGCTCTTCCTGATATCTCTTCTTGGGTTAGTGGTAGCTGCCTCCATCTAGTTGTTTGTAGACTTCCTTGGAAATCGCAGTGACGGAGAACAAAGAAATAAGGAGTCCTTCTGCGTAAGGAACAACTGTGAAGGATTCCTGTGAAGGAGGGAAATGGAATATCCCATGTGAAGAGGTTAAAAGCAAAAGCAAGACAGGATGGCACTAATGCCGCGGAGAGCCTACACTGATGTCACAGCGGTATGGTTTGAGGTAAAAGGAATTTATTTCTTCTTGTCTTGTGACAAAGTCCCTCTTTGTTGAGCAAACCAAGCATTTCGAAAAGAAATGGGGGGAAATTATCATCTCTGTACTTGTAGATACACTGACATACAGTTTGTTTTTATGCCACATCTAGGAACGAATATGAGAGTTGGGTCAAGTCACGAATATCTCTGCCCCTCTCTCTGTGTGGGCGTTATGATATGGTCCTCAACACGAATGACTGCTCATTCGTATAACAAGGGGAAATTGCTGTAACAGAGAAGTTGGTGTGAAAAAGTTCAGTGTGAGAAAGGAGAAAAGGGGGTATTTATTCACAGAATCTTTAATCAAGTTGATTTTATCCACTCACACCCATTCTCCTATAGATCTAATTCATTTACACTCGGATACTCACATACGCATGAGCACCAGGACGTATGAGTCCAAGTGGCCTGGCCAGGATCCCTTGTGTTTGACACAAAGGAGCAGGGATGCCAACGGTCAAGCCCTCGCTACATGCCCAATGTTCCCCTTGAATGGGGGTAACAAAGTAGTTTCTGGGCAGATTTTTCATGTCCTTTAGGAGGGATCAGCTGGTATCCAGTCATCTTTGACCTCGGAATCCTGCTTACTTCGTTCTCCATAAACGACAGGCCAGGCTGCTGCCCATTGCCTGTTTTTCCTTGTTTTCAACACGTGTGTTTTCCTGACAGGCTAACAGGAAAGGCGTATCCGATGCTGCAGCCTTGTTACCATCCTCCTGGGGTCAGGATGCCGGGTCTTCCACTGACAGGTCATCTGTGTTGTGGCTGTTCTCGAAGTGCAGGTCTTTGGCCTTGACATAAACAGAGCAATTCCTTAATTCTTCTGCTGGGAACGTTTTTCTGTGTTAACAAAACAGTCCATTCTTTTAACCTTCTATTCTGCTGTTGCTGCTGGTGCTTGCATGCATTTCCATTCATACTTCATACCAGCCTTCATTTCTCTGTTGCAGATCTCTATAGCTGCTGAAGATATTCCTGATCCCCTTTTTTTAGGATTTATAATCTGTCTAAAATATATCATTTAATGCCACACACAGTCTTTGACAGCAAGCAGATGAATGCTCTGTTGAAATGTAAATGAAGCTTGTAAATGTTCAGGTATCACACTCAGGGAAAGAAAACTCTAAAATCTAGGGGGGCGTCTGTCCCCTGTGTCTGCTGAAGCACAGACTTAATAAAATGCTGAAGTACGTGTGAAATAATTAAAACATTGAGGTGGCCAATATAAACAGCTTGAAAAATAACAAAATTATGCCTGCCAAAATAGTAAATGGAAAACTGATAGCGCGTATTTCCCGTGACACGTGCTGGAGGATTGGAACACACCGCTCCCGCTGGCCTCGTGAAGTTACTGCTCTAAATTTACCGTTAGTGGGAGAAAAGCAAACCATTCACAGTTTAATACCTTCTTGCCTGTGACCAGCAATGGAAATTCTATGTTATCGCTGACAGGAGGCAAAACCCTGACTTTACCTTAAATCTTGAAGCTGAGGTTTGCTAGTCCTAATCCGTGCTGGGTATGGTGTCAAGAGGGGTGAGTCCGCGTTCAGCAGCCAGTGCTAGAGCGTGACGCTACATGACAGCATTAGACACTCTGAAATGCAGGCTAGCACAGTAAAGTCACTAATTAGTCTATTGTGGCTAGTTACTAAAAACCAGTGTTGATCAGCTGAAAACTAACCAGCAGGAGCCTGCACACTCCTGGCTTTTAGCCCTGTTTTAGCTACTCGCTATTACTTGGCAGTAAAATCTCAAAATCGTTCTCTCAGTAACCTTGTTCTTTCTGTAACTGGGTTTGGATTTGTGACACCGGGGCCAAGATGTCTTTCCAGTACCAGTCACTTGAGGCCCGGACGCAGTTAATCAGGATAGCCTGAAAACTCCAGCTGCCTGAAGGGGAGGAAAACATTGCAAATGCATGATGCAATACCTTAAAGAGACTAAAACTTCACTGATCTAAGAGTTTACTCCTCAGGTTCTAATGCAGAGGAATGTCTTCTTGGGACAGGTAGGTGGACACCCCAGAGGACTGGAAGCTGCAGGGCTGAATTTATCCAAGTTGGAGATAACCCAAATTTGGCACAAGTTAGAATTTGCATTTTTTTCTAATGTTGACATCTAATTAAAAATGGAAGTTAAATGTGGTTACGATCCCACAGAAGAGCATAGTAAGAGATGCCACACACTGTCCTATGTACAATCTTAATTTGGAATCCTTGTTCTCGACCCATCACAGAGCCACGGTCCCTGACTATTTTTGTCACCACACTCTTTCTGGCTTTTTCAAAGTTTGGACTGGACCCTGGGACGGCATTCGCCACAGTTGTAAGGTAAGTGCATGAAAAACTTTATTTATTTTTTTTTTTAATTTGCTGTGGAAACTGGAATCAGAAAATTCAGGCGGACTATCTGTTCCTGCCTCTACTACAGAACTCCTATGTATCAACCTAATCACCCCAACCAAAATGTTTCTGATTTTCTAACGTCAAATATTTGCACGTGTGGTTCTAGGTAGCTGAAACACAGAGTACTTCCAAGCTGCAGCTGAGGTTCGCTATATGTGTATATACACATATACACCCATGTACAAACACATATACTGAGCAATGCTGTTGTCACTGATATTCAAGCTGGCTCATTTTAAATTAATTCCGACAAACCTACAGTTCTGTACTGCATATGTACATTTATAGCCATAAAACGCATGCACAAGTGTCTATACACACGTACATACATACATGTGTGTGAGCTGCAGGTTTTTCAGAATTAACTTAAGGCAAGCCAGTTTGGACACCGGTATCATTCCAGTGGCAAGCACAACCTTCCCTATGAGTCATAAACCAGTTTCTTGATGGCAGGGACACTGCAACTTGCCAGGCAGCTGGTGAGAAATGTTTGTGCCTTAACGTTTTTTCAGCCTTCAAAAGCGCTGGTTACTCCGCAAATGCTGAAGCCCTCCTCTACGAACTGGGCCTTATGCCCTATGGAGTAGGAAGAACACGACCTTACAAGAAAGCTGATTAAATGCGTTAACATTTAGGACTCCTATGTTACAGTAAGATGCCCATAAAATGACCGTGGAGAAATAATTTTATTGAGTGCGCTTAAAGTGAAACAAACAGTAGTTTAGAAAATGCATCATAAACACTGGTTTATTACACAGAAAACTCTGCAAGTACCAAATTTACTATAAAAACAAAGAACAACCAGAGAAGCAGGGAAAAAAAAAATAAAAAAATAACTCGTGTGCACAAGGTTAAGAAGCATTTGTGCAAATGGATGTATTTCTGGCTTGGAGCCAACTGGGGGGAAAAAGAAATTGCTTTACACAGATCCCCAGAAGGTGTAACAGAAGTTGCAGCAGACTGTTGGAAGCTGAAGTATCTCAAGAACGAGATTAGCCATCAGTAGTTTCAGATAATTTAAGCGGAGTCTGCTCACAGGTAGCAGACTCCACAGAATTCTAAACATGGAAGCAACCCTTGGTGTTTTTCTGCTACTTGTGACAGCAAGTATAAACATGCTTAGTTTACTAAAAGAGAGACGGACATTTCAGCACATATTCAAGGGTCCTGGCAACATGACAGCAGCAGGCTTTAATTTTCATAGATACAGAAGTATCTTTTCACTGTCATTAAAACTCCCATCTCTGAAATTACACTACCAGAGTAACCAACTTCAATAAATACAATTGTACAAGCTTTATACATGGCATATTCAAACCTATGTCTTTTTTTAAAAAATCTAAAACTAAGTATACTTTGCCAATAAAATACTGTTTTATTTTTTGTCATAAGCACACAACAATGTCATGTTCTTTATTCAGACAGTATATATCTCTCCATTTGTTTCCATGTAAAGAAATACAGCAAGAGGCCTTTGGTCAATCTGCCTAAAGCAACAGCCACTCCTCCAGGACAGTTATTTTGCATTACCTGCAGCGCTCTCTGTACTTGAGTTGGGCCTGCTCAGCAGAACAAACACAACTGTACGTAACAGTGACACGCTTCTGAGGCAGTGATACCTCAGCTGCTCTTAAATCATTATTTTTTTCAACATTTCATGTATATATTACAAATAAAAGGAAAAGGTGGGTACAAACAAAAGAGAATATACACCATCTAGGATTAGTGTAAGAAAAGATCATTGTGGAGGTAGAGCTGTAAACCTGTGAAGCTTACAGCAGGAAAAACTTGCCATGCTCCCAAAAACTCAGGCTTATTTCCCCTTAAAAATGGGTAATGGTTTTAACTGAAAGACATAATCAGTTACACAGATTAACAGTAACAAGGTAAAAGTGTCCTTTAGCTCCACGAATTTAACAGATATAACTGCAATGGTGCAACTTACCTCTCATTTTCCCCATACTCAGGACATTTCAACATTACTTTACATTATTGCTTTATCAACACTTTTTCTATTTATACATGATTTTTATGTTTATAGATTACAAGTCACCTGGCAAAAGAACTTCAAGAGTGTGGAGCGGATTTATCCGCGGTTTTAATATAAAGGGAATTTTACCATGGAACGTTTTGTTTCTTACCATGGCGCAAAAGGTAAAAGAAGCCACCTATTAGACGGCAAGATGGGCTTAGGTTTATCCGGGGGGCAGGGGGATGTTGTCCTTCCCATGAATGCACACCTTTGCCCTCTTGCTGGAGAACGCGCCAGCTCTTCCAGCATATTGTACTTCTGCACTGAGAATGAAGAACACGTTAGCACAGCTGCAAGGGACTGAGACAGGGGATTAAAGGGAGCTAAAGCCCCCTCACTCTGAAATACAGCAAATCTAAAGAATTGCGGAAGGCATTGGTGCTACCCTGGAATCAAGGTTTAATTTTAGACTCAAAATACGGTATATTATATGTATCCTTCCCAAAACCATAGCATTTGCCCTGGGAGTAAGAAATTATTATTTTTTAAAAATTGATAGGTAGCAATGTATAATTAGGGGTGAATGAAAGAAGCTTGATGCTGGGAATCACAATTCACAAAGCAGCAGTTTTAGTTAATCGAATCATTATCTTTCTTGCTTCTTCTTGAGCTAAGGGATACAGTGGTTTACTATAAAATTAGTCTGTAAATAAATTACTTCAATTAGTGGTTATTTTAAGAAGAGGAGAGCTTACCTTCTGCGGAAGATAAAAAAATCTTTTCCCTTTTGAGATAATTGCATTTTCAGGTTACGGCAAGTAATGACTATTTGGAGATGTCAACTCTTTGGGGGTGTGAAATTAAAGAACAAGAGAAATCATCAAGAATCTTAAAGGAATTCAAAGTGGACTCTTCTGTAATCTATTCTTACAAACCTTCACACAGCACTTGTAAAATCTTGAATACAGAGCTGAAAAGTCAGTCACAGGCTGTCGTAAAGGTTGTCTGAAAGCCTTCCCTGCACATCTGTGTCTCTGGACTTACTTCTTTAAAGGATAACCTGAAATTCATTGCTTGAATTTACCGTAATAAGTTTTGGAATAATTCCCACATTGTTTTAATTTACTTTAAACCACTGCCAGATATTTCTGACTCCTATTTTAACATGATTTGTCTGGAAATATACCAAAAATGAATAACACAGTAATAGGTTATTCAGTATTTGAGTCCAAACTGTAAGCGCCCACTCATTCACATTCTAATTTATAATTTTCAATGCGGTCCTTTTCATTGGAGTCATATAAACCAATGACTAATTCCCACCATCAACAAATGTCCACTGCAAATTACCAGTAGGAAAAAAAGGAAAAAATGCATTGTGCAATGTGCTCATTCATTCTACAAATGGAGTTTTCAATATGCAGCACTGAATGTTCTGTGGTGTATCTTATACAAGTCTTAGAAATGGCAAGCTTTGTAAGAGCATGCCTCCAGTCTTCTCTAGAAATAGAAAGAACAGTTTACGCTAAGGTTTATAGATAATCAGCGTATTTTTATAATTTAAAAAGCTGTTACAATGGGTGATGACCTCCTAAGCATACAAAGCAAATGGGATAGATAGTAATGCTAATCCCACGAGCGCTACTGACCACAGGTACAATAAACAGGGTGGGCTTGGTGAGTTAATAGGAAGCCTATTGTAGCACCCATAATTTGAAACCCCCTTAATTAAAGATGAAGGGGAGGGAGGAACAGTCTATTGGCAGCTTAATCCTTCACCTGTATGCAAATTGACTTTTTAACCGTACATTCCTAGTACTGAGACTGGAATGGTTTTAAAGGTCTACATAGAAAGGCTGTTCCTTCCTTGGAAAGAGTACAACCTAACTTAAAGAATGACAAATATACATAAAAATGCAGAGTACTTGTTTCAATAGCAAAATACTATTCTTAAAGCAGATCTTTAGCCATCTGATCTGATCGCCACCCATCTTCTTGAGGAGAGTATTTTTCTCAAGAGCTACAACCTGTCTGTCAGGTTACTTGCCTATTTCATCAGTTTAAGCTCCTCAGCAATTTGGGTCGCTAGCAATCCTTTCCACGGTGTTTGCAAGAGTTAACCACGTCATAGGTTATTTGTGCGAAAGATATGCTGGAGCACTGGACTAGATCTCAGAAATCTGCATTTTATTCTTGCTTCTGTAGGTCACCTAGATGGACAGCTTGCAAGGCTACCACTCTATTGCTTAGTTTTTTCATCTTTAAAATGGGGATGATGATATTCATTAGCTTTTAAAAAACATTTTAATATATACATGGCTCATTATTAACCAGTGTTGATTATCCCCCGTGAGTAACACATCGCTGCTAATACACTGACCTACCCACTTTCATATTAGCATCTTTATTTAAACATTTGCTATTCTTACTGCGACATAGCGAAACACTGATTTTGTCAAACAGCAATTGTAAAGAAGCTTTTATTCAGCACAAGTGTAATTAGAATAGTAGAGAAGTGATGAGATAGATTGTCATCAGCTTTGAGCTCGAGGGACTATCTGGTATTTTAAGTTCAAGTAACTGAAGTAGCAAAAATAGTTTCCAATTCAAGTCTGCCCTCCGCTGGCTTAATGAAACACTGCTAATAAATTTTGGATCAATAGTGCCTTTCTGTAAGTGAAGGAACTAAATTAAGAGAAGCTGATACAATTTATTAATTGAGACCTTTAGTCAGCATTTATTTTTTAGTTTTTTTAATAGTAGTTAAATAATTTGTAAATTTCTTTTTAAAGTCCCATCTGGGCTCCCTGGCAGATTCTTGCTCTTCAGGCTTTCAAAAGCCCACCAGCACATCATTCATTTCAGTTGCTGGAACTAATATACAACAAGGGAAGTAAACTCTGCACGTGGTTTTAAAGACATTTAATAGAAAAACTGCAGAAAATAATTTTGCTGTGATACAATTCACAATTCTAATATATAGTTCTATATGTACTAGTCAAGTACTAATGTCCTAAAAGAGACCAGTACCAGTCTAGTCTAGCCTAATACTCTGTCACTAGAAGCAGCCTTTCCCCCTAAAATATGAAAGGAAGGAAGAACAACTTTTATTACTGTGTTTATTTTAGAAAGAACTTTCCATCACAAATCCCCCACACAATTAACTCATCTCTTTGCTCAGGAGGACTCATTTTCCTTTCTATATTTAAAGCAGGAAGGTAATTGGTGGGGGGGGAGGGGCGGGATGCTGTCTTAGTTATACTTACTCACATAGATTCATCTAGCATGATCTCAACCCAAAGGTGACATTTGTTTCTGGAATACAAAATCTGTACCACTACGCTCTGGAGGACGTGATCAAGCTGAAAAGCCTCTTGTTCATTTATCTTGTCATCTTCATGCTTCGTTACACTTAGCGGCATCTAGTCTCTTGTTACTGCTACCTAAACCTAAAATAAAGGAGTAAAATGTGTTTTCTTCAGATGCGTACTTAATATACACTTGAAAAAAAGGGAAAGAATAAAAGTATTACAGAAATGTCATTTTATTCGGACCTTTCGAATGCTTGAAAATCATGGTCAGATTCATAGCTTGCACCAAGTGTGCCTAACGGACTTACAAAGCAGAACATAAGGAACTTTCAGAAGTTCCTTGAATGTCCTCTGCATTTGCTAAAATTCTTGCTGAAACGGCTATCATTCAAAAAAAAACCTTTAGGAGTCCATATAACGTTTTATAGGCAGCCCGTGAAAGGCACACAACCAACCCGTCCTTACTGCTTTGTCGGTGTTGTGTCGTTGTTGCTGGGTTTTGTCGTTCTTTGCTTGGTTGGTTTGGTTTTGTTTTGTTTTCATTTAGGTAGGAAGCTATACAAAAACCTACTGAAATCTCATTAATCACTCCAGTATGTCCTGTTATAAATCACCCTCTTAACCCAGACTTCAAAAAAACAGTATCTCAAATGACTGCCATTGTGCACTTTTAGATTACTGTTTGAGATTTTTAATAATGCTAACTGAAAAGCAGCAGCATTGCCACACTGAAACACTGATAGATATTTTCCTGAAACGTAATTGGTGTTCCATGCATTAGTGGAAAGAGTCTAAGATGAACTTACAGATACATGAATTAGGCTGTCAATACATAGATGATATACTTGCATGTCTACTTGACAATATTTTAAAATTAATAAAATCTAAAAACATTTGTCTGGGCTAAATATGGCATATGATTATGCTAAAATAGACAAAGTCTGTACAGAAATTATGTATGAAAGGCAAAAGATTTTAAGAGTTTAAGTTTTATTTTCATCGAATAGTAAAAACTCCATGAACCATGAGTTGTGCTTCACTTAATCCTGATAGCACTACACAAGACTTGCAAACGAAGAAAAGAGCTTTCCGTGATCACCTTCTGGCACCTATGAAAGGCCTTAATTACTCTTCATTACAATACTAAATTACTGATCCTAATCCTCCACGTGCTGAAGATCTCAAAGAACTTTCAGTGAAATCTGAACTACTGAAATGCAAAAAATACAGACAGACATACATGCTGATACTTTTGTCAATATTGGTTCGATTTCAAGTTCTGAAAGGCAGTTCTTGCTGGACTGTCTGCCACCTTTAGTAGGAAGCTCATGCAAGGCATTCTGATGGAGCTTGGCAGGAGGAGGTGTGAACTGCTCCCCACCTTGTTGGTCACGGTTAGGCCGTGCTGAATCAGGAATATGACAAAAGGTTTGTCCTTAAGTTTCTGAAGTGAATTCACCCAAAGTGATCAACATAAATTAGTATCTACATTCAGTTTATCAAACTAATTTGTTCAACATTTAGATATACTGAGAAAGATTCAGTTTATACACATACATGGCACATTTACTTTGTTGTCTGCGTAATCTTATTCAAGATCTGAAAATATACATATTTTTACCTTTCCTATTATGCTCTGAACTCTGTAATTTGCATTCTCAGTTGTTAAAAACTCTATGATTGTACGATTATAATGACAACACCACAACCTAGACTATCTTTATATAGCTAAATTAAAGCTATGCTAAAGTACAATTCAATTTATACTTAAAAAAAAAAAAATCTTAACTAATACCATTCCTGTTTTGAAGAAGCCAAAGCAAAAGGATACTTAGGGATACACACAGTAACTGAAACTACGTATTTTTTTTAACAGTGACTTAAGATAAAAAACAGAACAAACTCACATTCTACCAGAAAACCCACACAGCCCTGTTCTACATCCACCTCACACACTTCAACTCAGAGGTCCTTTATTTTGCTTTACTACTTGTTTTCTCTTTGCTTAAAACCAGGAGATAATGATTAGCTTGTTATCGTTGTATACATTTATCTTGTAAAATCTGAAAAAGTGCATCCAAAAGCACTACTGTAAGTCAGTGAAGCAAATGTTGTGCATCAGTTATGATTTTCAAATATTTGTCAGAAAAAGTTGTTTCAGCAGCATGTTTATTTTTTGTAGACGGATGCCAAGAAAGACTATTACAACAAACGCTCACTGAAGAGAGGAAGCAGATGACTTTTAATTACAGTTCTTGTTTTTCGAATGCTCCAATTCTATGTTCTGTATCAATGAGAAATATTTCATTTTCATGTGCAATGCTGCCAACTGATTGCAAAGACTTAAATTCGCAGTTTCATGGTTGCCTTGCCTTAACACAATGTACTAAGGTCAGAATTGCTATAAAACCAAGTATATTGTGAGCAAAGACTGTTTTGGAAATCAGAATATATTCATTGTTTTCCTCATCTTGTTTTGATCATAGTAAAAATTTGCCTAAACCAAGCATCTTCGAAGTCCTTTAAAATCTTTATAGATGTGTGCCGTTATAACAACATATTCTTCAGCAACAAAAATCTGGTTGAGATCTGTTGACACATAAATGGTTTACATTCAAATATCTTTAGAGTAAAATCCTCCTAGAGCTACTGAAACCTTCACTGCTCAGATGCTAAAAAAAAAAAGCTTAATTTAAAACCAAAGAATGAGTAAATATGGGTATTAGTTTTGGCCTCAGAAAATCCTTTAATCCATCAGATTTTTGCGTATCACTGAACGTATGCAAGAAATCAGATTATTGTTTTCATCCTCGGCCAAGCAATCCATGCAATCATAACAACATGCATTTAAGAACTGTTGTGTTTTTAGAGGAACTACCTATGGTAGAAGGCAGCAGTATCTTTAAATGTTAACACTTCACTTTCATTATTAAATGAAGATGGGGAGAACAGGAAAGTCAAGTTTCAAACAACAGTAAAGTTTTGCAGCAGATAATATTCAGTTTTCAAGCACAACAGAAGTTCTTATCAAAGGTCTCTAAAAGCATTTGATGAGGTTCTGTTGAATGCTGTCTCACCTCAGACTGCCGTTTCTCCTTCGCTGGCCTCAGGAGCTGTAATGAAAAAAAATTAAACTATTACTGTGTTTGCACTCAACTCCATATTACCACTCAGTTTTGTTTGTTTGTTTTTTTTTTTAAATAAATAAATTGTATAGTTTTGTACTGAATATAAAAGACTACTACACTTTGCTTTTTGTTCCTACCACTCTCATTGTTTTACTCATTTTCTAGCTAGGCATCTGACAATACCACTTTTCTTGGAAACATCCCATATCAGACAGTGATCAAAGTGGTGCCAAGGAGAGTTACTCAGAAATTCACATGAAAGAGATTAGAATCTGGACAGAACTTTTTTATATGCATTATATGCATTTTATACCCATTACTACTGCATTACAAATATGTTTTGAAAATATGCTAAATGCAAAAACTCAAACACATTCACCCCCAAGTAATCTAGGTCTTAGCAACATTCAAGAAAGAGACATTTTAGAATGCTGACATTTTTCACATGACATAATCAGACAGCCTTAGCCTTTTTTATTTTGACTGTCGTGCTTTCCATTTCTGTTTGTCTCTGTGAAATGACAAGAAATGTTTCCCAGACCACTAGTACTGCAGAGTAGCCGGGTTTTATTAGATTAAATGAATGGAAATACTAAAATGGAATGGCAGAAAAGGACCATCAGCATTAGGGCACAATAAAAACAGCAAGTTTAATCATAATAATAAAGTGAAATAGATTGTCTATTCATAATATACTACCGTATTTACTGACATCATAAAGATTCACCCTGTAATGGAGATCTGTTAAACACCTCTTGCTTATGGTCTTGTATTATTTATAGTGATTTACAGTGTAATCCTCAAATATCAAATATCTACTGCAGTTCTTTGAAATGTAAGTTCCTCCTAAAAAGAGTCAAACTCAAACTTTGGCCCAAGCAGATGAATTTAACACAGTTTCTTGACAGTAAATTGAAGGGGAAATCTCAAAAGTGAGAGTGGTAAGTGCATAATGGAAGTCTGCAAGGATTTCCTATGTAGAGTTTACAGTGTGATTTTTCACAAACTTTAATGTGTCACTTCACTTTGTCTCCTTCTTCAGCCTTCTGAGTTGCATGCACTGTTGCATGGCTTTACGTTGTGGTGTGTTGAGATAAAGCTTTAGAGGTCTGGAATTCTTTAACCTGAAATGTACCCTTTGCACCAAAAAAAACAAAGACAAGCTAAAGCCATCAGACCGAGTGACATTATTTCCCTGAACCAAAGACTGATGCTTAAGTGATTCAGTCATGTCTGTAAGAATCTCAGTTCTCTCCTTTACCCATAGAACCTGAAACATTTGGCAGGTTTACAATGAGTGTTAGTGGTATTTATTTGCTATGAAAACACATCACTTGTGGAATTACTGCTAATCAAGTTAATAAAACAGTAGGGATTCACATTTTTCTTGTCCCAGTTAAAAGTTCTGCAATTTTATTTCTGATTTTTCTGTTGTGGCTGATCACATGAACTACAAGGCAGAAGAAATTCAAAGAAGATCTTTGTAACAAAAAACTTTCAACACATATGGTACTACTGGTTTTCTTTTTTCCCTCCAGGAATTGGGACTCTTGTTTTTCTTATTTAATGGATACAACATTCCAAGTGCTTTTGTCTCCATTATCAGCCGTAAGAAAAAAATAAGAAAAAAAAATCAAGTAAAACCAATATCCTTCATGGAAGGGTTAGCACAATTCATTATAAACATGAACTAAAACCCACAGCACTCCCACAATATCCGACTTCTGTCTTCTCCGGGCAAAGTTGCCTCCATCAATTTTTTACAGTACACATTTCTTTGGGTATTGCTTCTTCTTCCTTCAAAACAGCTCATTGTTTCATGCCCAAGCACAGGCATCTTTGGTTTTAGGGGACAATTTTCAATATTTCAATTATTTGAATAGTGCTGTCCCACCAGCTTGAACTTGCAGGGAAGACAACTGATGCTCTCTTTTACCCTTTGGCTGAGTCAATAGCTCACCAAAGGACTGCTGATCTCTTAGACCCTCTAACATCTGAGGTACAACAGGAGCCAAATACAAGCACAGAAAACTTCTGGAGTCAGTACAAACCTTTACTGTTGGCATGCTCTGTCTTTTTGTGATGTTTGGGGGTTTTGTTTGTTTGTGTGTTTGTTTTGGTTTGGGAGGGTTTGTTGGGTTTTTGGTTGGTCTGTTTTTTTACTGCAAATATGATACTTTGGGCAGTACGAGACTATGGACATGTGCAATGATGGAAGAAGTGCTGTTCTCCAGCACTTCTCTTAGTTTACAGATACCCTTTCTCAGCTCCAGTCTGTAACACTGTATAAATTTAGATCATTAGATATACAGAATCAACTTTGTTTTATCTGCATACAAAACACATGCACTCAGGCTCTTCTAGGCCACAGCACTGATTTTGTTTGCAAGAAAACTGTGGCAAAGAAATATTAACTTTCTTGCTATTAATTTCATAGCTTCTATGGCAAAATAAAGGAAATAACCTACAAGCTTTTAGTCAAACATCAGAATTAGCAGACGTGAAAAATGAGAGCTATCAAGGAACGTTTCTGTGCTTTGAAAATTATTCCTTGACTTGATGTGTGGAAGGAAGAAGAGAAGTACTGGTGCTGATACACAGGGCACGTTTTTGTGAATACCCTTTCTCCAGAACATCCACAGTAAGAATATACTGTATCACCTGTGGCACTGTTAAGCCAATTTATACTCAAAGGAGACAGACTTGTTTAACCATTTGGATCAGTTGTTTAGTACATTTGACCTTCTGAATCCCACTTACACTAAAATTACAAGAAGTTTAAGGAAAATATCTTTTGAATTTAATTCCAATACAGTGGGTCACATTTTATTGCAATATTTAGTAAGAGGTTATTGACAAGCTGAGTGCTGTAATGAACAGTTGGTTTTGTATGTTTAGAGAGAACAAGCTGTAACAATAACTACATTGTGGAAACAGATCCAATTTGGTCTCATCTACAAAGGAAAATCAATTTAATAAAAAACTGATGAAAAACAAGTTCCTGCAGCAACCACTTTTCTTCCTTTGCAAGGGTCAGAAAAGCTTTATGGGTTTGAGTTTTTTCTCTTTTGAGTATGACAAGCCATTACTGACAAATGAAGATGCCTCTTGCACTACACTTGTTCAGAAGAATAGTAAATTTATCATTTTGAATGTCTGTACAACTCTACTCATGAGTACTACTTTGAAAAGTTTTACAACAGTGACATACGAAAAAAATTGTAAGCTAATGCAAACCTAATGCAAACAAAGGCTTGTTACCACAATTTCGAGTTAGAATTCTCAGCTCGAATAGAAAACTACCCCTAAAATAATTTAACAATAGTTATATGGTACTCAATTTCAGGATCAGAAATACAGCAATCCACTGATGTACAAGTACCAGGCCAGATATGACAATGTAGGAATATGCAGCCACACTCGTAAGTACAAACTCACCTTTAACACCATCCAGAAAAAAATAACAGTCAAACAGCACTTCAGAGGCAGCTCTGTCTTTTATGGATGAATCATTTATTTTACTAGTTGCCTAAGACTGCCACAGGTAAGTCTTCATTAGTATGTTCCATACATTCTGGATTTGTTACTGAAAGTGTTCTAGTAATCTGGAGGCATTATTTTGAAGTAACATCATATTGGTTGCTAAACAATAAACTGGAAAAAGCCCTACCTGCAAGATGATACTGGGAACGCTTTACTTTTTAAAGTGAAATGGAGATATCTAGCTAGTATTTTTCTACCTATCCCAGCAGCCTACCTGCTGCAGAAAGAGTGGAGTAAGCCAAAACTGATTTTTTGAAATCTTCATCAAGCAAAACTAACTCTTACAAAGGCAGTTGACGCAACACATTCCTCCATTATTACGCATCATTATTTGGAGCACACTGTGTTGCCCCTAATGGCAGAGAGTATAAAGAAAATAAGACATATGGTCATGTCATGTGCTACTTTTCATGAAGGCATATTCTTTTGGGAAAGGTGTAGGCTCACAGTCCAAGCTTCATACTGATGTTCATCTGCTGATGAACTACAGCACTGGTGCCTAACATTTCTTTAGGGATAAGCTATTCAGTTTATAAAGAAGCCACTTATGCACTCTAAGCCTCAGCTTTACTTGTTAGATATCACTAAATATGTGTCAGTCACATGACTACAAATACTGATGTATCCCATCAACATATTTAATGCATAAGAAAGCACAGTGCATATGGACTAGTCTACATGAGGAAAGGCTGTGTGTGCCTTCTGTAACATGACAGCACGTTTATGCCACCACATCACCAAAATACTCTTTTATCCCCCACATTTTGATTAATGGTAGATTGTAGCAAAAGCAAGCTGTGGGCTGCCAGAATCCCTCATGTGGCCTGCAGTTTGCATATATTCATATATGCAAAATAAATTCATATTTTGATCATCACAGAATGGCAGAGCAGGCATCCACACATTGGAAGAGGAAATGAGGTATTTGTGTACGTGATATTTATTATCTATTATTATTTTTATTATCTATTATTACTATTCTTTTTTGGATCTAAAAGCACTGACCTGTTGTCACTCTTAATGCGACAAAATGGCTACAGAACTCAAGTAATTGCTTTAGGCAAACCAATACATAACACGCAGGACCTTAACTGTGTCTGGTCAGTAAATCGTGACTGAACAAAAAAGAGGCGATTTCTGCTCTGTCACAAGGAGTGTTTTCAGAGATTCTATATGAATTAAATTCCCTCCAAACCACGACAGGAGTTTGATGAGTCAGCAGACATCATATAGACTGCCAATGTTAAATACTTCAGCCACACTAGTAATACTAGGAACCTGAAGACCCGGATCTGTCATTACAGCAAAAGGCAGCAGACTCCCAGAGAAAAAATGAAAACATGGTACAGATATGACGTAACTGGCTGAGTCAATGGGACAGACATCATGCAGCAAGATGTCTCATAAGTAGTGGTATCAAACAGACAACAGCTCGGTGGTCAGGGTGCTGCAAGGGCTTCTTGCAGAGACCACTCATTTATTAGTTAGAAAAGAAAGTGCCTCAGTACTTATCCAGGCTCTGAGTTTGTAAGGACAACAAGCCATAAGCACTGTGTTGGCATTTTTTAGATATTAGGTCTAAAACCATAATGCCTCTCCCCGTATCTCTAGTCAAGCTCCCACTCCCAGAACTCCGCATTCCCACAGACTGAACGAACCCCGCAGTCCGGTATAAAGGCGAAGAGGCATTTCCAATTTCACCCAGAAACATTTTTCTTATGGCTCCACCTCTACCTTCCACTTACCAAAAAGCGCTCCTCCTAGCCTCCAGAGCTGGCGAGCAAAGTGTACGCATACCTTGAGAGCTT
>VYZM01016283.1:807578-825638 GCA_013398915.1 Dromas ardeola | reverse complement strand
TAAATAAACGCAGAACCTACGGGCAGAAGAAGAAGGCCCAGAGCGTTTGTAACCCCCCTCACCCTCCAGCAGAACGCTGCCCTTGGCCCGCCACCCTCGCCTTGCGGGGCTGACAGGGCGCGGCGGCATGGGCCTTTCCGGGCCGGGGCCCGGTCGGCAGCGAACGGCGGCACTGCGCATGCCCGGTGGACAGCGAGGAGCGTCAGGACCCCCACGGCCGCCATTTTCTTGCCCTTCTCAGGGAAGAACCGCCCCCTACCGGCGCGTCTCCTCCCCGCGACCCGGCGGCGGCGCGATGGCGCACCNCGGCATGCCGAAGCTTAGCAAGGAGGCCAAGCAGCGGCTACAGCAGCTCTTCAAGGGCGGCCAGTTCGCCATCCGCTGGGGCTTCATCCCCGTCGTGCTTTACCTGGGTCAGTGGCGACCGGCCGCACGGCGAGGGGGGGGGGCGCTGAGGAGGGGGCGGCCGGCAGCGCGCGCTGCCCCCCCGGGCCGTTACTGCCCCCCCGGCCGTGACCGGCCGCGCGCGCTGTGCGGGGGAAAGGCACGTGCGTGGGGCCGGGGCGGGGGTGGGGGCGCTTCCCGCCGCCACCGTGTCCCTGCGGCCCCTCGGGAGGGAGCGCTGAGGGGCCTGGGGCCTGGTGTAGCGGCCTGTGGCGACCCGCCGGGTAAGGGGTGGGGGCCTGCCCTTGACAGAGCTGCGAGGTAGTTGTTGGTTTTATTTTTTTTTTTAATTTTATTTTATTTTTTTCCCTTTAAAAAGGTTTTTTTTGCCCCTTTCCCTTCCTGGAGGCGCGTTGGGCCTGCGTGCCCGCTGAGGGGAGGGCCGCGCCCGGTCGGGCTCCTCCGGGGAGCGGGCTGAGAGTGCACCGGGGCAGTTTTAACAGCACACGAAGCTGCCATTTGATCACGCATTCAATGGCTGACGGCTTTAGTAGGCCAGCCTGTGTGTTTCTTGCGGCAGGGAGTCACTGTGTGAGGAGAAAGCTGCCCGCGGCCGGGAGCTCTGCTTCGTGGCGCCGAGGGGGTTGCCAGCCTTTGGCTGAGGTTGAATTTCCAGCTAGGTGCAGGTTACCGCCTTTCCCAAAATGGCGTGTCTCCTGTGGAGCATTCAGGGGATGCCTTGATGTCATGCCTGGCGCCCGGGACGTACTTCTCTTGCTCCTGTCGTGCGGCTGGCTGGGCATCGCTACCACATGGTAGTTCTCCCGCTGAATTTGGGCTGTATGCCATTAGCTGTCCTTGTTGAAAAGCCTGACCTACTTAAGATACGCACGTGTGCAATAGGCCTGACACACTTGTTCGCTTATTTTTATGACAAGGGGTCCCATGAAGGCCGATCCCTGCAGATTGCCTGGCTTGTGCCCCAACTCTGCTGGGCCTTTTGGGAAAAGCATCTAAACCAGGCAGGCATCTGCCTCGAACACAAACATGAAGGAGGGTTGGGAGCTTGATGTGTTTACAGTCAAAGCTGATAGGTTGTTTTAATTAATTGAGGGGAATATAATGTCCAATTTGAAGGGCTTTGATTGTTCACATAATAGATAACGATCAGGAAAAAGTTTGTCTCTTCCAGTTACATTCGTGCTTTAACAACTACAAGTAAAAGAGGTCACTTCAAACACTACAGAAAAAACGAATTGGCAGTATTAGATTTGAAGTTTAATTACACTTCCATTTTTAGTTTATCAGTTATTTTAAATTGATAGGTTTGGGGTCAGAATTTCAGCAGAGTTTTCTGATGTAATTTTTGCTCTTCCTGAAGTTTTGTTTTGATTTTACTTTTATGACAGTATCTGTGGATACAGGAAAGATGCTCTTTGTTCTGAGGGACACCAGAAGAAATGAAATAAGTTACTTCAAGTCACGTAAAGCCATCTTACTGTGTTTACAGTAGTTTCACTAATATCAGGGTACCTAGTATATTTCTGTTACGTAGCAGTGAGAAACTAAGTTGTAGTAGTTTAACTTCATAATTCCAGAAAATAAGTGTGCTGTTCTACATCTACATTGCTGTCTTATAAATTTGTCTACTGTAATGAGAGGACATTAAGTGTAAGCAGGTGGGAGGGGGATGTGCAGGTGCCACCTTTGCTTGCTATAGACATTTGGAGGTGGAATGCACTCAAAGTCTGTAGAATTGGAAGAACTCTTTTGTACTGGGATTACATTTGAATCTGGGAGGGAGGGTGTGGAAGGGTAAGAGGCTACACAGGCCTTGGTGTCACTGATTCAAGGTAAATTTTTTTATTGACCCCTGTGTATATGAAATACATGCTAAACTAAACACCGGCAAGGAAGCTTTGAGAAATTTTGAGTTTTTAACTTTCTCTGAAAGGCTTTCTAGGTCAGGATGGGATGCTTGGGGGATGTACAAGGGGGCCTGGTATGTGAATGTGCAATTATAGGTCATTGGTCAGAGGTTTTTTTGTTGTATTTTTTAAAGTGGCTTTAAAGTGGCTGCCCCTGTTTTAAGTACGTAAATTAGACCAGTGCAGTTTTGTTAAATGTGGCTTGCTTATTTAAAAGTACTAGGAGGGAAAAAAGGCCAGAAACATTCATACACACAGAGAGTGACTCCTAATACAACTTCATGAATTTTAAAGCAATTTTGCTGGACAGCATGGCAGCCAAAGAAGGTGGGTCAGGATGTTTAATAGTCTCAAATCACACAAGGTTATCTTCAAAGAGCTAATCCAATGCCCGTGAAGTTAATGGAACTTTTTCCATTAACCTTCACAGCCTATCTTTCAGGCAAGCTGATGTTATTTATTTTCTGTAAACGAGGGAAATAATATATTTTTCATATAACATCCATTTCTAGATAGTGAGTGTGGGAGGGTGTGTTGAACAGTGCATGAACATTAGAATTTCTGTTATCCTAAATTGAGTGAACTGTTACTGAAATATTACTTTTAAGTTCTACATCAGATGTCATTGCAGAATGTTGCCTGTTAGGACGCAAGGTGCTCGCTTATACCAGTTATAGGTGTCACTGTTGGTACCGCCTTGCTAGGTTGCTTTCTGAACAACATTTAAAATCTGTGTACTTGTGCGTGTATAAGTATGTATGCCCTGATCTTCAGGGCAGATAACTTCCTCCATCTCACATAGCTAGTTGTCCGTGAATTTTAAGTCACACAAAGATGCAGATAAGAATTAAAAAAAAAAAAGAGAAACTACACTTGTATTTATTTTCTCTGCTTTCTAACCCTGATAAGAACGTTTAACTTTTATTCAGGTTAGTACACAACTTCATGAACCACAATTCTCTGCCCATTAGGTTTTCTTTTTTTCTTGCAATTTAATGGGCTGGAATAATTTGTTAGTGATTTAACTATATAGGAATCTGCACATACATATTTATATATATGTATGTAATGTATGTTTCACTTCAGGTTTTAAGAGAGGTGCAGATCCTGGGATGCCTGAGCCAACTATCTGGAGGTATGTATCGGTTCCAAATGTACATACAAACCCAATGCAGATAGTTACCTTTTTTGATGTTATCTCTGGACAGCAACAATTGTGAAGGTTGCTTTCATCCATTGTTTTTGATTGTTAAGGGTGAAAGTATAGCTGGTTGTGGTTCTTGTTTCTTTAGAAATCCAAAGGAGAAGACAGCAAAACACCAGTTATTGGGAGGGCCTTTCTCTGAATCTTGCATGGCTTTTAACAAATGGGACTTCCTGTACCTTTTGGGTGGAAGCTGCCCTTCTGATCTGTTGTAGAGCTAGAGTACGCAAGTTCTCCACTGAGGAATAACTTCTCAGCTTTCTAGCATGAATTCAAAATAAAACCCGGTCTCCTCCTGCCTTTGCAAATGTAGTGCATAAAAGCTGCATGAAATAAAGAGCTATATCCTTCAATATTGGTCATTGTCATGAAGCAAAGTGCATTTTCTCATGTTGCCTCTTTCTTGTGGGACTGTTTGTGCTGCAATGTCATGGCATTAGTAATACTTGAATTCTTGTGGTATTTGGGTTTTATTGGAGGGCTTCCATGGGTCAAACTAACTAAACTAAAATTTTGAAGAAAATGTGACTCTGTTATTTTTCTTGAATTAACTTTTGTTACTGTGCAGAACCAGGTATTGCTAAGACTAACAGATGGACTGTATTGTTTGCAAAGTCATATATTAACTCTTCTAGCTTCACATAGTTACAACGTATAGAAATCCTGTTTTTAGGATTCAATGATTCAAGGGAGCTACTTTTAACAGTAGAAAAATATGAAAAAAAAATATGTATCAAGATCATGCTACAATTTCAGTAAAAATCTGTTGTTGCTTAAGACCTAACTTGCTGGAGTTGTTTGCTGTCAGTGTTTCTATGTTTAGCTTCACTAGCAGTTTGAGACTCTTCCTGGTCCATTGAGCATGTGTCTGCACAGCATAAAGTATGTATTTCATACCAGAGTGTGTGTACATAGATACCAGAAGCGTGTGTTTGGTCTAATTAGAAGCTTACAGACGCTCATTTTTCTGAGCATGTGTTCATGCTCTGTAGGCTTAAATTTTATTTTAAAGGTGGCATTATTTCAGTATTTTGGGGGCTAGCATTTATTCTGCACAATTACAGGGCCTTTCCTCCAGACTTGTGTTTTACAAACATCCATTTAAAAACAAAAACATGCTGCAAATCTGACTGAAGTTTCCTCCCCCCTCCCCTTTCAGTCTACTCTGGGGATGAAGGATGTGGAGGTCCTGTTCTAGAACCAGCCGATGGACAGAGAGAGTGTCTGAAGATACGTACATTCCAGAGGATGAGGCGGACACTTACACCAGCTGGCTCGATCAGCTTGCTAATGACATAGGTTGTATATACAACAAAATGGAGTTTATATGGACCTAACTTATTTGCGTTACAGTGTAATTAAATAAATACAATTTGAATGGATACGCATTGTTTTTAAGTCCTTACATAAGTATAATGTAGTAATTTCTTCATTACAGAAAGGGTAACCCATTGTGTGGTTTTGTTTTTTTTTTTTCCCCCCAAATATGGTAACGTTCAACCCCCATATTTACCCCTGTTATGATGGTCTTTTGGGTAAAGATTCCTCTTTATCTTCACAACAATCAGAAAACTGAGCTAATGTTTGAAATACTTCAATATTCTCCAAAGATTTTTTGCCCAAATGTTGGTAAGCCTCTGCAGCTGGTCACTATGCTGACCTGATTGTTTTCTTCCTTCCTCTTGGATTTGTTCATGTCTGGATACATTAAGGATTGAGAGACATGTATGTTTTTTCCTAGCATAGTCAGATAGTTAAAAGTACACTTTTCTGCCAAATTTACCTTTAAACACTATGTACATTTTCTGTAATTTGGGGTGAGGTGGGAGGACACGATAAAAGTGTTCTCATGTGTATGTATACATATATAGTGCTCTTACTGTAAGAGGAAGTTATTAATGTACAACTGAAGGAAGAAAGCAAGTATGCTAAACAGGGTATATGCTTTATTTTTACTCCAAAGTCTTGCCCTTTGGAATCTTGTTCATTTGACTTCAGTTGTTTTTCTCCCTTTTAAAACTGAAATTCAAGCACTGAAATGGCTACTGCTTAGTTTCTGTTAAATAGAAGCTGCTTTGGGTAAATTACTCTCACCTCTCTAGAACTGTACATGCTAGTTTGTATCTATGCAGCAATTTAAAAAAGCATATATTGTTTCCAAATTATCATTGCAACAAAAGTATTCTAGATTTCAAATTGGCTTTTATTTTTAACCCCATAGATTTTCAGACAATTTTTACATTAATTAAATGTTTAAGGAATAGTTTTCTCAATTTCTCATCTGCTATGAAAATTCATGGTAAAGTATTACTGTGTTTAAGGGCAGACTTAAGGTGATTGGAAAGGAAATGAACGAAAAGGGAAAAAAATAAATTGAAAGACAAGAATTGGGAAGAAAAAAAAAGTGTGAAAAATTGATGAGAACTAACACAAACCAACATGTTCCTTAAAATTCCATTAATCGTAGTAATTAAATGTCATGAAATAGTGGAATAGCTAATGATAATAGACGGCTGGCAGGAGAATAGAGCAAGGACTGAATGCAGAACACTTGTGACCCTATATTCTGTTGCTAGTGCAGCTTTTCTAGTGCCTTTTTCTAACAGTAACTTGAGATAAATGTAACTGCTCATATGTCTCAAATTATGAAAGGAGCCTTAAATTATGAAAGGAGTTCAAATTCTGATCCTTGTTCTTGACTGATCCTAATTACAACAGTAGTGAAATAATCTGATGGTACTTGATAGCGGCTTTAATCATGATCAGGAACACTTTTCTTCTGTGGAGTCTTGTAGAATTCTGTGAGGTATTCAAGACTAAGAAGTATGATATTCAGTGTAAAGTAACTCAGATTTGTCAAAATCAGATTTTGCATTTCACGAGGATATATACAATGCAGCAGTGGGTAGATGGACCCAAACACCTGCTAAAGAATGTTTCGTGTGCTCTATTGTGTGTCGACGCTTGGGGATGTGGTTTGTGGGACTTAACCTCCACATGGTTGCCCTGGCTGCTTTCCAAGAATAATAGTATTTGGCAAGAGGTAGAGAAATAGGGAAGTGTTCTTTTCTCTTTTGTTAAAAGTTTTGCATAAGCATGGGTATATCAAGCACAGGCCAGTTTCTGTGACCTCAACATCCTGAAAATTTCCCTTAAAATCTGTCGTAGTTCAGTTTTTTCCTCAAAGACTTGAAATCATTGGATAAATACTGCTTATGCAATTCTTACTTTCAAAATTTCACTTAAAGCACATTGGATAGCAAATTTCTGGTAATTCACTGCTATCGTGGAAGTAAGTGAAATTGTTCTCTTAAAAGGAAAAAAAAATCAAGTATTGTTCAGGAAAGTTGTTAGCATAGACGTATATTGAGGAAAAAGTGGCTTTCATAGTACATGCAAGTCAGGTGAAATTGAATGCCAATATGTAATATAACAGTTTTCATTTGTACAACCAGACAGTGTTTCATTCAGTATAGCCCCCTCTCTGTAGCTAAAAGGTGAGTGTAACTCCTTAAGTAAACACTCCTTTTTTTTTTCCACTGAAAAACAGACTAAGCATTAATCATAAGTCTTGGTAATTAATTGTAAGGTAGCAAAAAACAGAATTGGAAAATTTTTTTTTCAAGTTTAAAAATGAAGGAATCTTTGGTAGCAATGTCTTGAAGTTACTTTGCAGTTACTGTAATTTTCACAAAATTCAGATGTGCTTATAAGAGCATATCAGTGTTCTATGAAGTTAAACGGTGAAGATTCCGACGAAGAACCTTCATTGCCTAAAATAACTTTAGCAAATATGCTAGTTTTATGAAGACTTTTCTTTTTTTTTTGTGTGGTGGTGCTAGGGAGAAGAGGCAGGTCTCTGGAGTAAAGTGGAGGGGCTCTCATGTTGGTCAATGCTGCGGGCTGGGGACTTGAAGTTAGATGTTACTTGTTCCAAGTGTTTTAATCTCTAATTTTTGCTTTTCCATCTTTCTCCCAGTAAAATCTGAGAAAGTTTTATTTTACTGTCCAATGGGAGACACTTAAAAAAAGAACAAACATGAGCTCCCCTGCCTGACTGTATTGATGTCTGTCAAGTGAATCAGTGTCTTCTGCAGCCAAGTATGGATTCTTCCCTGTAGTGGGGTTTGTGATGAAGTCCTGCGAGACCACATATGAACTCCTACTTGGAATTAAGTCAATGAGTGTAGTTTACTGAAAATTGAGCTATGACTCTCAGAGCTGAGCTCAAGGCTACAGTCTGAGATGTGTGAAATAAAATCATTGATGCTTTGCTGTGTGCTGTGAAGATTGTACTAACTTTGAGGTATCTTCATCTGATATTGCTGGGAGATAGGAATGGTTTGGCTGTGTGCATTGTGTCTGCAAAGTGGAGGTAGAGTGTGCTTGTGGTTGCCTTAGTGTCAGGGAAATACCCCAGGTGGGAGGCTGTCCCTGGAACCTGTTGTATCTGGGGACAAACAATTGCGCAAGTGGCCAAGGGGAATGTTTCCACCTGGACCAGTCCTGGAAAGGTCAGAGGCTGCCGTGCTCACTATGCTGCTTGCCAAAAATGAAGGCATCTTGAGGACTTTAATGCAAGAAGAATGCCCCGTTCTCCATCTCAAGTGGCCTGTAGTCCCATGCCTACGATCCTTTCACATCAGGAAGACAAAGTTTCTCCTTGTCAGAAGGTGCTGTTCTGCCTCTTGGCTACCTCCTGCAAAAGTGACAATGGCAGCAATGTCTTTTGTTTGGTCTCCAAGGAGGATGTCTGTGAACAAGAGACTGTCCTTAACTCATGACTGAAAAAATGGGCTGTTTCTCCTCCGGCCAGATTGTGTGTGAAATAGTAGCATAAGTGTCAGGAGGTTATAATGGGCAAGGAACAGTATGGTATCCTGTCTTCTGAGTATCTTGTTCACTGGCACACTGACCACAACAGCTGGTGGTGGTTTTACCATTCAGGGACAGTTTCTATATTTTCTGTCATTTCTATATTTTCTTAAAATTGCCTCTCCCATCACTGTATTCAGCTGGAGTCGGAACATCAGTTATGACCTGGCACCATTGGGTAATTGTGGGCAGTAACTCTTCAGCCCTCAGTTGTGACAGCCCCTTTAGTGAAGCTTCTCCTGCAAGCGCAGCTTTGAGAAGCTGCCCTCAGATGCAGGCACAGCAGACAGTGCAAAGGGGGAAGAAGACGTTGTGCTAAGAGACAGGGAGAAAGGAAGGGAGGGAGAAAGTTAGGGTCCTGAAAAAGGAATAAAGACAATGAGGTCAGTCACAAGAAGAATAAAGAGTAGGAAAAATGGACGAGGTTTTTAAAAGTGAAAATGAAGTAAGAAGTGAGAAAAAGGCATGCACATCAGAGAAGGAGCAACAGAGCCCTGTGGTACTTGGTGTGTGATGCTGAGGGACTCTTGTGAGTTTGAGGGTTTTCTTGGTCTTGCTGTGTGGACCGGTTTTTCACACCCTGCTACCCACCAGCCGTTTAGTCCCATCACTAAACAAGGGAGGGGAAAAAAAAAAAGATGTCTGTCTTTAATTATAAATTTGTTCTTAATAAGTTAATCTACGAAGGAACCTACTTGTTTGCTCCAAAAGCTCTTCAAGGCCTGGCCAGTTGTGAGGTAAAAATGAAGCAGATGGGAAATTTGGAACAAGTACTTAATTCTGCCACAAATTCCTGTTGTAGATATGGCTGGTTTAAAGTCACTGTACTGTATCTCATCACAGTTATACAACAGAGGGTATGTGCTTTTTTTCTTGAATTATTTCATCACCAAAACTCACATTAACTTATACCTACAGCTTTCAAACATCGGAACTCTGCAGACCAAAGCAACGTTCATAATTTTGTCACAACAGGCCCCTGTGCAGGCAATGTATAAAATGTGTCCTTCGCTTCTTTGTACAACCATAATCCAAAATGGACACAGAAGGCAAAGGGCTTCTTAAGATGTATTTTTATTGCATTGTGTTGTAAGTGAAACAGGAATCTAATGCGTTATGTTTTATCAGGAAAAAATGCGAAGACAAACTATATACCCTGGATATTTTTGGAAATATTTCATTACAGACTTGGAATTTAAGCTATGATGATACTGATGATATATTTGGAAATAAAAGCTCATTACATCTGTTTTCACCACAGGAGTAGAGACCACATCCTGGTGAAATGTCATATGACTAATTTAATTTTTACAAGTGACTACTTAATTGCAATTTCTAAATATTTTTCCATGATGGTATGCAATGCAATAGCTGTTTCTTGGTTAAGCTTGTGGGTTACATGCATTGTTTCTTGGTTATGCTTATGTTAATTCAGGATTAGGGGATGGGTAAGGCAGAGGGGATGCTTATCTGCTAAGTGGAAAAGGATATTTACTCTCAGATTATTTCTTCTGATTAAGAAATCATTTCCAAGTTTCTATCAAAAATAAGAAGAGCAACTGCAAAGCAGGGAGCAGCTATTAGCCTGGGAAGTGAGATAAGCCCAAATTTCCAGTTATGTTCCAATTCTGTTTCTTGGGGTCCACTTCATTCTCATGGAGACCTTCCAAATGGTGCATTTTGTGATAGTGCAACCCGAAAGCAGTCCCTTTCCAGACAGACTGGAAGATTGCCCGTGCATCTGCTTTCACCCTAAATGGTCTCGCTTCTAGCAAATTGCGTTTTTTTTTATAGTCCTGTCCCAGGTCACTGGGCTATATGATTAGAAGGGATGTAGATCTTGCGATTTGAGGGACATCTTTGAACTTCATTGTATTTGTTAACACGTGCTAATGTGGGGTCCACAGGCATAATCAATATATGGTCCCTTTTCCCTTTACATCTCTTCCCAGAGTGTTAGAAGTGGAAGAGGAGACAAAGACTATCGCAGTGCAGGAGTGACGGTGTAGTAGCTAATTTTTGTCTTTTGGGCTGAGGACAGGACTTTGAGCTTTCCCTAGGTGATTTTACTTTTGTGTTTGTGTGTTTGTAACAGCTGTAAGTGATTCTCTCAGGTAATGCTAATAGAGTTTGCATATACGTCATATTGTCCCTCTTTATATGGTATAGAATATAGAACTGTGTTAATACATAAGTTCAAAGGGATAAAGAAACAACTAATCATAAATGCATTTGCTGTTATTGAAACCAGTCAGAATTTTGCCCTCAGTGAAGTTGAAATGGAATAAAATCATGAAAATGCTGTATTAGGTAAGCAGTGTCTGGTAGAAATAAGTATGGCAAGGCAAGTCAAATCTCACTTTTCTGAATGTGAAGATCAATGTTTAATTTTTTAAAAATAGATTTTCTCATGAAAGATTTAATCTTCTTAGATTCTGTTTACTCCATAGGAATTCAGATTGCAAAATTTTTGTACTGTGTTTTCTGATAACCGCCAAAGTCAGTCTTGAAAGTGTACTGAGATTTGGCTAGATACGTTTAGATTACAGGAATTTGTTGGTTTTGTTAAGAGTTCAGGGAGGAAATGTTATTTCAGTGTTGGAGCCTGCAGAGGTTGCATTTTCTGGGGTTGAGCAGGTGGGTTTTGGTTTTCCTCTTATCAAGAAGAAGAAAGAAATTCACTGATCGAGATCAGAAATTATTATCTAATAATTCTACTAAGGGTTTTCAGAAGGGTTTTCTAAAGGGTTTCTAAAGGGTTTTCAGAAAGCTTCACACTCAATATCACAGGGTTTGTAGTTTTATATAGATATATATATATTTGGCAGCACTTCTTGACCATTAGGATCTGACTGATGTGTAGTATTGTATACCTACCTTTCCACCATTGTATCTTTTACACTGAATGCAGAAAAGATTATTAGTCACAAATAACAGTGGCAAACGTAGGAAGTTTCCCATCGAGCTAAGCCAACCTAATGGCTTATTGCTGCTGAAAAGTGATCCTGAAATCTTCCATCTCTTTTAGCATCAGCTCCGTCTTGCTAACCTCACTTGCCATCGTCCATTAATAAAATCTGTGAGGGTATTAGAGATGGAGACAGTCTCTTTCAAGTAGCTGTAGTTCTTTCTGCCAAAATTCAGTGGTTACACTAGTACATAGGCTTACTGGGCAGGGGATGGTACTGCAACCTGGGAAGTGGACCAGGCTGAAATGTTTTGTTTTTTTTTTTTTTTTTTTTTTTTGTAAAGTTTCTTACCCATCTGCTGAAAAAGTATGGTTAAGTAATAGGAAAATGATACTTAAGAGACTGTCATTGCAAAAAAAAAAAAGTAATTTTGCATTGCGGATTACTTTAGTACTAGGTTGCATTTTGTCTTTCTACTTTTTTTTCTCTCTTATCTAGCATTTTAGTGTCACGTCCACAGCACCGAGGAATATTTTGTTTCTCGTCTTTAACACTGTCTCTTAATACCGTGGGCTTTTTCTTGCATACTGTAGAGTGTATGCATGCTTTTTAACACAGCTTTGTCCTTTTCCTGCATTGGGAAAGCCAATTCAGGGTGAAGTGAGTTAGTAATCCTTTGAGCATTCCAAAATCTCTGTGTGAGGTTAATGAGTAGGGATGCAATGGGAACACAGGGAAGGGCTAGCTGGGATCTGCGGGGAGAGGCTGGTCCTCAACAGCAGCAGCCAAAATGCGTCTTTTGCTGTGTGGTTTCTTAGTTTTTATAGGCAATTATTAGCAGGTCTTTTTGGTTTTGGGGTATTTTTGACTTGCTGTGTGAGCTAGCTGTCAGGAGGAGCTTTCTTCAACAGAAGTGTTAACGTATTTAATTGTTGCTAAAAGGAGCACAGTTATTTTTGAGGATTGATTTATTAAAGTTAGGAATGCTCATTTTTACTACTGTTGTGGGGTTTATGTGTTTGCACTGCTCTGCCAACTAAAATAAATGTCCATGTGTGTTTATTGATTGCTGTAAAATACTTTCTGCACAGCAAACTGGAAAAAGGACGATAAGTTGGTTAGTTTGAGAGGCCCCGTGACATGCTCAACGATATTTAGTTCTCCTCTGACTTCCAGGTGAATTCCCCACTGTAAGTCTTCATGTGCCACAAGCACCAGTAAGCGTAGATTTCAGCAAGTGGTGCGTATCCTGGGGACAGTCCCTGATGTTGGCACAGTGACAGCAAGACGATGGCCAGCAGGGCAGCTGAAGTCCCCTGGGAATTGCCGGTGACCGTGGAGGAGCCACAGGTAAAATGATGGCAGCTCAGCGGCAGCATCAGCATTACCTGTCACCCCAGGAAGGACTTGAAGTTGACCTCCCCGACCAGCAAGCAGTGGTCTTTGCTCATCTTCTGCATGCTAAAATGTAGTATTTGCATCTTTACTCAAATGGCGGACAGGCTGGGGGGGCCACCAGCTGAAGGGTGTCGGTGGGAAGCGTGGAAACTTGTCTATTAATTCAGTACCTTGTATCTTAGATGCCTCTTGGAATTCAAGGAGGAAATCAGTGTGAGTTTGTTTAGCTGCAGTGTACATAGTAACTAATGGTGATCTCGGGCAACCACCCACTACTGGGTGAGGTGAGACCAGGAGATGCCTTTCTTTTTGGTCTTTATTTCCTTCTTTCATTCCCCACGCCCCCCACCCCCCCTCCCCATTCTCACATAGTAATAATAAAGTCCTTGAAAGGTCCAACATAGGATCCACATTCGGGTCTCATAGCTATTATGGGCATAATAAGGGCCAGAATTGTCTCTAACCAAACAGTCACTAAGAAAATCTCTGTGAAGGTAAGCTGTGAAAAAACCAAACTGGGCTTTCCTGTGTCTCTTAGAGCACGTGCCAGGACAGCTAAAGCAGGTTCTCCTGTCTTGTGAGAAAAACCCATTCACCACAGACATCTTGAAGGCGACCACTTTGAGGTCTCCTCCTTCCTTCTTGAGATGTTGTACAACTTGAGACGTAGGTTTTACCATATTGGGCAAAGCCGTGGTTTGTTGTGTTTTGAGCCTCTGCGATGCGGGCTCTGGGTGGACTGGTCACTCTTTTGGCATCCCCAGCAGTGGAATGCGCGTGTGGATGATCGGATCGCTCAGGAAGAGGAGAATTTACTGACATCCTTATCCACATTCCAGGGCATGCCTTTCATCTCCTCATCTGCACCACCATGCTGTGCGAAACTGAGGGCAATTACTGTTCCACCATTTGTAGGGACAAAGCTCAAGGGGCTCTGGCCGCTTCCATCCTGTGTGTGTGCTGTGAATTCCTCTGAGTTTGG
Organism: Dromas ardeola; assembly: GCA_013398915.1. Lineage (NCBI taxonomy): Eukaryota > Metazoa > Chordata > Aves > Charadriiformes > Dromadidae > Dromas > Dromas ardeola. Next base: position 811,958 of record VYZM01016283.1, on the reverse strand, counting down.
GTGTATGAGGTACCTGCATACCCACAAGGAAGCAGATGATACAGCTAAGGAATGTTTCAGCGGCTTGGTACTCAGGCTAAGGATGTGGTTTGGTTTTTTGTGTTTTGTTGTTTTTTGTTTTTTTTTTTTTTTCTACAGGATATTCAAGAATTTGCATTCACGTTGTATGGCCTGTCCATGATAGTGGAATATAAACGACAAAAGACATGCATTGGATTGTCAAGAGTCATTGACATCTCAGCAGCAATATGTTGATGTATGTCACCTAAGGAAAGAACCTAAGATTATTTTTTTTTCTGCTTCTTGGGGAAGGGGGGAGAGATGTTTAAGCACACTTGGGAAATTCCCTTGGATGATAGCAGTAAGTCTAATAGATGACAGTATTCAGCTGTTAATTTGGTGTCTTACCATGTTATTCGCTTAAAAGAGATTGCTTGACTTGTAAGCATCTGCTTAAAAACAATTACAATTTTATGGAGTGTTGTTTATTAAATATAGGGGAACTCATTCGTTTGTTTCTCAAGAGCAATGATGCTTTATCATGCTCATTCTGAAGAGCCACATGCAGTGCATTTGGGTCCCTTATATCGCATTTTAAGAATTGTATGTTCACCAAGCTGTCTGTATTTGTGTACATATGTGCTATGTAGATAACTGACCTAATTATACAGATAAAATTTAAGATCTTGAAAGTGGTTATTTTGATAATTGCAGGTATTAAAAGTCGGATACATTAGAGTTCCTTATTTAAAGTTCAAACAGGTTATACAGGTGTTTTTTTTAAAATCGGCTTTTATTTGTTTTAAAAATATAAATAAGTCATAAATACCATCTCTCAAATATTTTAAAAGCATAAGTTATACAACAATTTTTCTGGCTTCTGAAAATATTTTTTTTTAATACATATTAAATAAGTTGATGTTCTGAATAGTACCATTAGAAATGAAATAAAATAGGTCCTCTGTTTAAATTATTTCTAAATATCGAAAATATAAATAGGAAACATTAGAAATGAATAAATATTTTAAATACAATAAATAGGTTCCTGGAAGGAAATGAGAATATATATAAATGCAAACCATTGTTACTCTTTCTGGTTCTTAAAACAGAACAACACTGTCATCTGCCACATGACAGATTTGTAACAAAGGACTGTGCCTGAATTAAAACATTCAGACACTGAAACTCCTGGTGTTTTTCAAATAGCGAACGGCCCTCACGGTTTTCTCCATAAACGAAGTAAAGTCTCGGAGGATGAGGTGGACGGTGATTTTCTCTATCCAGGTCTTATCGGACTTCAGCTTTGCGCGGAGCGACTCCTGGGTAGCTGAGTCAGGGATGATCACTTCATTGGGGTTTATCACCTGTGAAAAAGACAATATTGGGGTGCCGCGGTTAAAACATTGTAATGGAGCTTGTTGGAGAGCATCAGTTGATACGGAGAATATGTTTCCGACCAGTTGCGTATACACCCTTTCTGTACCTCCCTGGGACCTGCGCTTCCCTACAGCTCCGCCTCTGCGGTGGGGTTTCAGGTACCTTGGCACCCGCTACGATCACTGCGGGAGAATCCAAGGGTCTCATCTGATCTATGCCATTTGTTCCGCTTTGAATGCAACGTCGGGCATCGCGGTCCAACACGCGGCACTGAACAGATCAATACACCCCTCCTGCTACCTGCCGGCCCTGCGGTTACTTGGGAAGATGCTGAGCGTGACTTGTCCTAACCTGTACTGGCTGCCGCATCCTGAGTCATGAGTTAATTAGACAACACTGAAGCACTCTCACACTTTGTAGATTAACAGTTTCTAAAGATGTCAAACTTGTTTAGCTGCTTAATTCTCACTTTCTAGGCATTTAGGCACGTGGGAGATTTAAGTGTCACCAACTTTCACTGATGTGTAGGATCCTACCTGCGAGATGAGCAAAAGGAGCCGTGTACCCGATGCTGACTGACAGCGCCGGGCACCTCGTACCCACATGCCTTCTAAGAACTTGTCCCGTGAAGTGGGTAGGCGACTTCTGAAAATGGGACTTATTCACCCAGATCATGGAGGTGTTTTAGATGTTTTGGGGTCTAGAAGACTAACAATAAAGTATCTACTTCATCCTATTCCATTCTCTTCATCCTACTCCACTCTATGATTCTATGATCCTGGTTTTAGGATCTACCCTTTGATAAGAGACGAGCATGTGCACCACCTCCTGGAACTTTTTTTTGTGAAATTCAGTAAGATATGAGTATTCTTTCTGCCCGGACTACTTGGAAGTGGATTCTGATCACACACTGGTATATCCAACTCCTTGTTGCACACTGTAAAAGTTTATGTCTGGATATCCAGACAGGTACCGGGCTGATGGATCTACCTGACCACAAGTGACAGATTCTGCCCTTGCTCTCCTGGCCTTAAATAGCAGATAGACTTCTCTCGTAAAGAAGAATTTCCAACCTGGAGATCAAGACCCCTCTTTTTCCTTAAAATCTCTAGTTTCTGTAAGTACAGGTTTTGCTTTTGACCGTTGTGTTTAATTCTGCCTGTTCCAATTACCTCAATTTAATTTTCAAAAAAGGCTAGTCTCCCCCAGTTATGAAACGAACTTTTTACAAAGTAATATATCAAGTTGGAACAAGTATTCAGTTGCTGTCTTACGATGGGACTATTCTTCTTAGCTAGTACAGTGTGGAAAAAAAAGGCAGTTCAGCTCCCTTTCACTTAAAGAATGATGGACATAAATAAATGTGTTAGGAAAGGTATGGCAAACGCACAATGGGCTTTTCAAACGCCAAAAAACACCCTGAAGGAAATAATGCCTCGAGATTTCTGCAGTCCTTACTCACCTGGGTGGTTCTTACTCAGGCAAATAGTTTCCCTGATGACGAAGTATTCATGTTAAGGGTTAGTAACGTGAGTAAGAACTGCAGGAATGAAGTGAATTTTTGAAGTGTGATCTTTCAAAGCTCTCCAAAACATAGGAAATGACTGTCAGAAATGAATAGCATTTAGTTTACCGAATCCAAAGAGAATTGGGGGTTTGTAAAGAAGGAAGATTTTTTTTTCCCATGCTCATCGCAAGTGAAAAGTGTGCTTTTTAATAGGCAGCACCTTTTATTTAGTCAAGTTATTAACTTATGTTCTGAATTTAACAGCCTTCCTTGATTTTTAAGCTACTGGTATCTCAATGTACCGTACAGCTTGGCTTAAAAGTTTGTTTTGGAGAGTTTTAAAGATTAATAATATTATAAATGTATTTGCTTCTATTTATGTGTCTTTTTAAAAAAAAAAAGTTATTTATTTCTACTTCTTACGGCTTGCAACATTAGAAGGCTTGGACTGAACTGCGGTTCTGCAGTTAGGAACAAACTCACTGAGAAATCTTATTTCTATCAGCCAGGCAGCATTAGTATATTTGTTCTTAACACAGTATGATGCATTTAATTGTTGGTTTGGAAATTAGAAATGACAATGGAAAGTAGGAAGAAGAGTTGTTTCTTTAAGAAAAGTAAACAAAACCTTGTAAAACCTGTAAGTTAGTCATAAGGGGAACCATCTGAGCGTAAGGAACCATCACCTATTTCCGCTGAGAGAAATGAAAGCGGGAAATGTCCATCTTCACATAGCATCCCATTTCTCTGACTACACATCCATGCTAAGCCATAACAATTATCGGAGTGAATTTAAAACCAACTCACCATCTGTCTTATGGTACGTGCCAGGTGCTCTGTACTGTAGCACAGCGATTCGACGTTTCCCTTTTCGCTAGTAAAAGTTTCTCGTACATACTCAAGGTATGTCTGAAATGTGTAAAGCCCGCTGGAGATTTTCCTCAAGCATTTATCCTGAAATGAGAGGAAGGCGAGAAAGTCACTTAGAGCTCAGAAGTGCCTGGATCGCAATGGTGCGCGTCCAGCACAGGTAAGCGGATGATGCTTAGACAGAGCATGGAGGTCTGTGCCGCCCCGAAGCCAGCTGGAGCCGGCACAAATCTTTAGGTCAACTTCTGCAGTTTTTTTGCAGCAGGCAAAAAAAGTACTGCTGGGGCTTATTGCCCCAGGTATACGGGGTTAGAGAAGAAAGGAGAGCTGTTCCTTGCCTCATCGAAGCCGACGAGCAGACACCCATCTTCCTCCGTCACCTTGGGGAGGTTGAGGTGGTTCTGGGCGAGCATTTCCATGCTGTTCTCGCAGACGGTGAACTTCTCACACATCTGGGGAGAGACACCAAGAGCTTTCATCGCACCTCGCCCGGAGGCAGCCCCCCCAACAACTCCTCACCCCGGGCCGGCTGTGAGTGAGCGTACGACACCCCCCACCGCCCCCCGGGCCGCCCCGTTAACCCACCTCCTCCTTCAGCTGGGCCGCCCGGGCGTGCAGCAGCCGGG